>JAQGAC010000987.1:0-16833 GCA_034696585.1 Isotomurus maculatus
TGTGGTACAGCTTCAGCAAACAAGGAAAGAAAATGAGCAATTTCAAAATAATTCCGACTATTCCTCCGGGGTAGATAAAAAGAGAAAAACTGCCATTTGCATGCAAGTGAAAGTAGGGAGGGATGTGAAGTCTCAAAACTCAAAAGTAAGGTATATAAAAATACAAAAGATATGCGGGACTCGGGAGGAGTGCCTGCCTAACTCTAACCTCTTCTAACGAAGTATGGAAAGGTATGGAAAATATTATTATGACCCATAGAAATGTGGGTAGTCATTTTCAGACGCTTATTTTCTTTTAAAACTTTCTCCTTCAGATTGGCATAATAGAAAGGTTTTATTATGAAAAGGTTACTCCAAAGGAGACTCTCTCTCTCTCTCCCAGTATGTAAGAAATCTCAGCTTTATTTAACATGTACGAGTACAATTTCAATCAAGATAAGTAAAACATCTCTCTTAAGACTGCCTCACGGCAATATGCTACACAGAGAGAGAGACTGGAGAAAGCAATCCGCACTAACAAGGTGAATTCCTTTTTTCTACGATACATATTACTTTAAAGTGTGTATGACTGCGAGTTATGTTTTTAGCTTGGACTTGGACTTGGAGTACACTAAAGTTTATGTACTTTTCTTTTTTTCAAAAATATTATGAAAGGACACGCGCTCCGAGAATAGTCGTTAATTCAATTACAAACGTGTGTGTTATTACCAAACTGTATATACTTAAGATAATTTACTTGATTACAGTTCTTTAATTATTTACTATCGTTTCCTTGTTCGTTCAACAATCATAAAATATGCAAACCTGCGTGCGCAAATATTGAGAGATTCGACAACTGGATCACGTCCTCACCAGGAAGTAGTTTGCTATTTTACTTATCAAAAATATTAGAGCTAATACTTAAGCAGCTACACAACTACTTTTGCAACTTCAACGAAATCCCAAGTGACTACGTTTCTCTATTTTGTGTTGCAAATTGCGATATTAAATTACGCCTACATGTCAGCCTACTAATCCTACACAGACATTTGTAGTACATGTAAACGTCTTTTCGTCTAAAATATTACACGCACGCTGCTGTGTTCCACAGAATTAGATTTGTTCTTACGGATGGCTGTGTAATGAACTTAATGAATTTGATTCAAAAGTAGCTGCGCATTTAAACTGAAGTATCTTTCGTAAATGAAGAGATATTTGGTGATTTCATCCCAGAAGGGAAGATTATATTTCACTAAGATGCTTATACACAGTTGAGCATAATTTCATGCATAATATCCTCTTTTTCTGGCATATGCAGACAATCTTTCGAAATATATACTCCCTTGTTTTGCTTTCTCCTTATGCAATTATTTTTATCCCTTCATGCAGTATAAAGTGGTTTGTTATCCGGATTCGTACACAAGGAGATTAGGTAACTACTAAAGTAACCAGAAAACTTGTTCAGAGAAAAGCGAATTGGCACGCGTCCAGTCTTTCTATTGCATGAGTAACCTAGATTTTGTGTGTACTTTGTATTGTAAGCGTCATGCATGTTTCCACGATTATTGTGTGTTATTTGTGTAAGTTTTCCTCAACAAAAGAGGTTTCCGTTTATTGTAATGCATGACAATTTTATTATTGAGTAGTATAAAAACCAACCTTGCGATTGCACCACACGTTCAACGTTTATGTGGTCTTACGAGTCCCGAGAGTTTGGTTATCTTGAGTGTTTTAAGATGTTTTCTCCGACCTTGAGACATGGAGAAACTTATTAATATAAATTACTTCAAGGATGTGTAGTAAATTCCTTTTAAGTTAGTCAGTGTGCCGCAAGCTTTCTAACATTTTTTTAGTCCTCCTGACCTTCGTGGAATTTACAGATCATTAATTTAATTTATTGCTCTCTCTCTGGTCATTTTGGAGGAACATGTTTTTTATATTTTCAAAGCTGTGGGCAAGAAATAAAGTGGATAATGATTAGGAATAAATGGATTAATAAAAAATGATATTAGAAGCCTCAATTTAGGACCCGTAACGAGTTACTTAAAATAAGCTTCCGTAGCCGAATTGCGTTTCAAAGTGAAAGTGCCTTGAAAGTTTGAAACCTCCCCACTCGATCGATAAACACAGAAGAGATACTGATTTAAAGTGTTATTCACACTTGAACTGGTCCTTGTGCAGTAAATCAATGAATGGATTGTGTGTTGCCTACTCACTTGAAAGGGAAAGTTTTTGATCGATAAAACTAAGTATCTCGCTTAGCACACCGAAAGAGGATTGCTGGGTTCTTTTTCAAGTCTGACAGAAAAATAACAACTCCATCAAAAAATCAGATTGTGCTGTGTGCAGTAAAACGACATGTATAATATGTAGGGGGAGGTTTTGTGAGTTGTGATGGAATGTGAAAGGAAAAGTTTTAATCAAGTGAAGCAATGCAAGTGATACTGTTGGGAATTTAACATGCGTGAGTATGTGGAGAAAAGGTGGAAATAAGACACGTAGCGTGTGTGTGCATGTAAAAGTTAATGGATTGAATATGCAAAATGATGAATTGCTCTTTTCAAAATCAGTTCCTTCGCATTCATCATCTTCACTCGGTCTCATTACAATTTTGATTCATGTGGATGATGAACGAACTTTCTCCAGCGTATCATTACATTACACTACTGAGCTGAGTAACTTTTCATTTCTTGGGCGGAGAGAAGCCTATAATTATCCTTTTCTTCATGTATGTACACTTCTTTTAGTTCACTCTTCTAACCTCTTTTCTTTCGTGAGTAGATCTCCACATTCACCACACACAATACATTAATGTGCATGAATGATAAACTAATCTAATTATTTGCCCTGACTCGGTTGACTTCAAGCTAAATTACTCTTTCTCCAGAGAATAAAATAAATAAGGAGTTTTGACAGCCTAGGAATCTCAAGTTTTTTCTCTTTGTTGTGTGTCGTTTCCAGTTTGGAAATGAAATTTCTACTTCTTGTGGCTAACAGCCAAAAGTACACTGGCAAAAATGCGAGTGTTTTTCATTTTACACGAGACGAAGAGAAAAAGCTTGTTTTTCCTCTTAAATTCAGAGAGACTGGATTTCATTTCATTCACTTCATGTGCAAAAGAAATATGAGGGAGAGAGTTCCTTCTGTATTGGATTGTAGTTTGGAACATTTGGAAGTTTAGATTTGGAACTACTTCTGTGTAAGTCGGAGTGATAGCGTGTGAGAGTCTTTGTGAGAGAGATGGAGAGCAAAGATATGACTGTCTTCTTGTCTCATCATCAAAAATAAATGTAAAAATGTGTACGAGGAATAGATAACGAGGTACGAAGAAAATAGTCTCTATTGTACAGCAGTGTTGTAAGCGTTTGCTGCGTGTTGGTTGGCGTAATGGAACTGAAATGCACGTACCAAGAACAACATACGTCTCCTCTTGGTCGTTGCTGAAAGTGAAAGTGAATTCGTATGTTTAATGGCACAGTGTTCTGTTTCAGTTCCGGAGAAATGTCTTAAAAGCACAGGAAGAAGAAATGATGATGGGAGATTCAGATGTTACTGATGGACTTTTTTGTTGGGCCCAAGAAGTACATATCCGCAATCTGTGGAGAAAGTAAGTTCTTCTTAATGATGACATGATGTTGAATGTCTTTGCTCTTATCGATGGAAGGGAATAGATCGACAAAGACGAAATGAACACTCTCTTCGGAAATACAAAAAACGCTAAGGAGCTAAGTTTCCTCGAACTACGCAAGTTGTGGTCATTTAAGAAGTTAATGAATTAAAGCGATAAAGTCGCCTTACGATCGGGTCAAACAGATGAGAAAGTGACATTGGGCCGAGAATTATTTGGTTTTTGCTTCGCTTCAGTGCGTACGGCCATTACTGTTGATACTTTCTTCAGGTCACGGAAAGAGTGTATAGACGTGAAATGTGGGGTGATGGAAGGTACACTACAAGAATTCTTCTAGAATAGCTGGGAAATTGTTATTAGTCAAGTGAAAGTGCTGCAAGTACAAGTGAAGTTTGCTTTCTATGAGGTGACACAGCCAAACTTTGAGACACTTCTGAAAAACGCAATATGAAATTCGCACTAACAGAAACTCAACAGTGTTGAGTTTCGTGAGAATGCGTGTTTGTATGAATTTGTTGTAAGTTTTGCTTCAATATTACAAAAAGCTATTGTCTCTAATGCTAAAACTTCTTGGAGACATTACATTTAATTGAAAAACATTATTGTATGATTGCACTAGGAGAAATATTGTATGAAGTCAATAATATGCAATAGTTAGCTAAATCTCTAGCGTCCATATTCCAACTTTCCTTCATTGTAGAACTCCTATTCTAATCGAGAATAGAATAGAGAGAAACTTGTAGGCCAAGAAAGTCAAAGCCCTTCTGCAGAAAGTTGAATCTTACAAATACGTTCACAAGATTTACTGCAACTTTGACGTAGCACGTAACCTACATTGCATAATCTGTGATCGTTTGTGCGGCTAAGCTGTTCCAGAGAAGGAATTGATATGTAATCTAGTGAAGGTGTGTCTGCGTAGTTGTAGGGTAAAAATTCTGTTATCGGGGAGTTATTCAGAGGAGGTTGAATTGATTAAGTGGAGGCTACACGAAAGGTTGAGCGATAAAGCTGCTTGCAGAATGATAATGATCTCCATAGCCTAGAGAAGAGTAGTTTGTTGCAAAACCATTCAATTTGCGAATTCATGTGCACTACAAACTACAACTTAACTTTCTACCCTCCTTGATTACCAAGTGGTACACTGAAGTCGGTAAAAGGCTCTCAGGTAGTAAATTATTGTATAGTTCAACACAGGAAAGGAAGGCACACAGCGAAAGTTTATTCTTAGACTGCTGCTTCCCCAGTCTGTATCACGACTTGAGGGAGGGAAGGAGAGAGCGTTTTTATTTCCCTTTTCCTTGCGACAATCTCCTGAGGAAAGAATTTAATTTGCAAAAAGGAGGAAGCACAAGTCGTTTATAAGAACAGGAGCAAACATTGAGTTGCGTATGATTGCACAGCATAGGCTAATATTACCTTATAACTTTGTTCATCTGTCATTTTCTCGGTAATTGAATTGTTTGGGGGAGTTGATAAGAGGAAATGCAAGTCTGGCAACAAATTGGAGAGTAATTATCTGATAAGGAATTGCAAAAATGGACCGAACAGAAAGTAAAGTTAGTGAAAGTAGTGAAAGTAGGTGATACAAACAAACTTGGCGTCTAGCTGGGGTGGTGAAAGTTGTTAACTTTCTGACGCTGACTATGCAGTCTCTGTTTGTACATGCCAAGCATATTTTTATGGAGATTATTAAATCACAGAAAGTGGAATGCCCTTTGAATGGAATGTCATTTCTTCCTTGAAGCCTCCAAGCTGCACTTTCATTTCATTATATCCATTTTGAATGCAGGAAAATAACTCTGCTCAAATTTTACTGAAAAAGAAACCTGATTTGAAAAAAAGAGTTGAAAAGAGTTAAAATGATTATAATTAAATGGATATTAGTCACCTAAAGAGAGAGCTGTATTATATGCAAACTAAATGGCTTTGGATGGATGGATGTTCGCTTCACTGTTTGTTAGATTGTCGATTCATCCCTATAATAAAATTATGTAATGAGACCACCTCTTTCTCTCCTGATGGTCATTAATTAGGTTTCCTATCGAGGAGATCACTTTCCTTTCCTTGCGCCACTAATAAACGTAGAGAGACAGCCGCTACACTAAAGAGAAGTGAAAGTTTGTGTGTGCACACTATTGTATATTGGAACTAAGGACCGCAGCGTACATATTTCACTTTGAAACGACTGCAGATTCATGCTAAGGCACGCCACAGATGGTTTACAAATGTGGACTGTAGCCAACACATTAGAGTACAGACTGAGTAGTAGTCCTCAGTGGGTAATTAGTTTTCTAGCTGAGTAAAAAGTGTGTGACAGCGTTTGCATTAGTGCCAGTAGTTCCAGTCGCTCCGATATAAAAGCTTCTTTCGATCCTCATCATCATTTGCATACCCAACGTTAGTAGCTCACTAGCAGCCCGTGTGGAATTTAGCAAATGACACGCGAGAACCAATGAGGAAAGCTTTATGCAAAATCAGAATTTCAGGAATTGATGGATTGAGCAAATGACGCTTCTTTCAAGCGCTTAATGCTTACGTATATGTGTGTGTGCGTCTATTGTTGGTTCATGTTGGGCCGAGGTTCTTTGCATAACTAATTACCGTGACTGTTATGCTAATTACTACAGGGAAATCCATTAATCTCCTTTTCTAATGGGAAGTACAAGGGCGCATTTTGTAAGTTATATAATAGTTTTACATTCCCTCGTGGAACTGCTTGCCTGTGTGTGTTTTTGTGTTGGTTAACCTGTCTTAGGGAAATTGCTTTTTAAAGGAATAACTGGTTGAAATGAAGGAATATCCTGTTTTAATGAGACTCAAGTGGCAGGAGAATGGTAAATGATGGTCTTATAGGGGAGAAATGGCAGGTTGTTCTTGTGAGAAAGTCGTTCTCTGGTTATATGGAGTGTAAGATAAAGAATAATGGAAGAGGGAGTGGAGAAAGGCGTGACTGCACTTTCTTGCAAATTGATCTTTATTTTATGCAAGGAGAAGAGTCCCTTTGGCATCTAAGAAGCCTAAGTTGCTCTGCTAAAGCTCCTCGGCATTCTATTTTTCAGCAGAGGAAGGAACGAGCACTTTGTACCGACGAAGGACTGAAAGAAGGACTGGTTGCATATCTCCACACACAAAAGTAAGGAGTTGAAGTTATGGGAGGGCGGAGTGGGAGAGAAGTAGACAAGTATGTTCGAAAGAATACTTGAGCAGGTGGGATGAAGAAGAATGTGGGATGGAGTTTCTCACAGACAACTTGACCCTTTTCCTTCTGCTATTTTTGGAGTCCTTCCAACTTCCTCGTAGTCTGAGGAAGATCTTTCCTAGAGTGAGTGAGTCGTTGAGTCTTAACTTTTACTCACACCACCACAGGCTGAGGAAAAGAAGAAGAAGCACCCTCAAGGCAGTTTGTTGGGTCTCTTAGCACAATAACTAAGCTCTGGAGGATTAAAGGAACCCACACTCTTTATAATGTAAGAGGGAGGTGGTGGTGGTTACCTAAGTTGAGGCCACAACTCTCAGAAGGAAAGCATAAGAGGGAAAGATTAAAGGGAAAGGTTAAGTCTGTTGGGAAGGAAGGCTAAGAAAGTCGAAAGGATGAGAACTGAAATGATGACAGTTGTGGGTGCCTATTAACAGGAAAAAAGAGGTTTTTATGGCGTTTTAAGAATCCTCTCACACTTCCTACTTAACTCGGGCTTTCTCCCTTGTGAGTACAAAAGATATTGCCAAGATTTCTCGCAGACTTGGAAAGAAAGAGAGAAAGTTGTTGGACGAGCAAGAATGGGCGTTTGATTTGCTATTCTTGTATGGCCAAACGACAGGTCTCTTCATAATAATATCATCCTACTCTCTCTCTCTTCCCGCAGCCAACTTTCCCACACGCTACACACTTCTCCTGTTATTCACACATTCTAACGCGTAAATAATTCCAGGAACGAAGAAGTAGGCAGGTTCTTCTTCCTGGAATTACCACTGTCGGTTTGGTCTACACGGGAAACCTTCAAGTCTTCTTAGTAGGTGATCGTTAGTCGTTATAGACTCCCTTGGCCCTTGGGTATTGAGATTTCCCAATAATCCAGAACGAGGTTTTCTCAGAAATAAAGTTACAAAAATGGATACCATTCTTGTCATTCTTCGAAATATTCCCACACAGTTGAATTACAATCCATTCACGGGCTTTTAAAAAGGATCTTTGTAAGCCTGAAAGCATTTCATATGTTTGTTTATTCGTTGCATTTGCCACATGTGGTTTTAGCGATGAATATGAGCAATTCATGTTCTTCTAATGCGTTTCGCTTTCTGCAGAAATTGGCAAATTGCGGGCTGTGGGGAAAATCGATGGGGAATGTTGCAGAATAACATTCGCAGAAACACACAGGACGAAAATGTATGCAAATAATAAGTCTGCGGGTTGCACCAAAGCTCGTGTGACCGCAAACAAACTGAAGTTGTAAATAATAACAACATGTACACAGTACCGTAGGTAGTGATTTATCAACACACCATTACTGCACTGTGAGTACGAACACTGCTGTGTAGAGATTATTCCCAAATTTATAGCGGAAGTCGGGAGTGTACCCTAAGTCTCTAGAATGAAAGATGTAATTATAAGGTTCACTAAAAATTTGATTGACACAGTGTTGTGTTAACTACTTTTGTATTAAGATTAAGAACCACCCCGTTGCGTTTGTAATAATACGAACAATAATATTGCTTGCACAATTAATTACAGGCCAGTAGCCTTGAGCGAAAGGGAAAAGAGATGGATTAGGTTATACTTTTGTATTCTGAGGTGGGAAGAAAGGGAAAAGGAAAGCAACAACCAAAAACCACTTCCTTTCTTGCGATGCAATTGCAGCTAAAACCGAAACGGAAATCCCAGTGAGTAGCATTCATTCTTGTAATTTATACTTTGATCTCTGAACTTCACCCCTATCAGCCGCTTTATTTCTTTCTTCGATGGGAATACAATGGAGCAAACATTAAGTCCACAGCTGGAGAGATTGGATTATTGTAGTTTCGTTACTTCCCAGTGTAATTGCGTGTCTCACGACACACGAAATGTAGAAAGGTAGACAAGCAGAGGAGTCTTTCTCAGATTGAATTCGTGTCATAATAATAATTACTCATGCGAATATGGATGTAAGTCTCCACACCTGCTACAGGTAAAAATGAGTGGCAATCAAAGCTTCTCGTTTAAGGTCGGCTAGATCTCTCTACATATTTCCAAAGCGAAAGAGTGAAAGTTTTAGACTCTCTCCACAACGTTGTACGTAGGCGGACGGTGTGGAGAGAATGGTTGAAAGAATGAGAATTTGATTGCTAGATTGATGATGATGATAGCAATAATAATACTTTCTGTGTGAGCTATCGATTCACTCCCTAAGTTTGTGTAGACAAGTAGACTTTCACACTTGTTTGAAAGTAGACCAGTAGACTAGAGAAAGAGGGAGAGACCAGGGCAGATGGCTTTTTCTCATAAACTCACTAAAAGTATGGAATGAAGTTCCTCTAGTGTGCTACTAGAAAAGTAGAGGTTCATGCAGCATTATTATTCCTAGTACACTCTTGGTCTTGGGCTACTGGGCAACATGAGTCCTCAGCGTGAAAGTTTGTGTTAGGCAAAGTGTAACTACCAAACAATATGTCTCTTCTTTTATGAGGTGGAATCATACGTACAAGAATGCACAGGGAGGCACGCTATGATCAATGATATCACGTGGAAGTTCTTGAAGAACTTGTGAGCAAGCAGTAGCTCTACTACTGCTCCTGTACGTGTAGCATTGAAGCTTAGATTGAGAGAGAAAGCCTTGAAAGTTGGGAACATATTATAAAGAAGTACGAAGGAAGGAATATATTGTGTGTGTCGGGTGTTTGAGTGAAATCTGGCACACGCAGAGCAGCAGGCAGGTGCTCACTTGTGGACAGCTGAAATGGATGAAGATTGAGAGTTTGCTGTGTAATATCAACTTTCTCCATGCGGAGAGTCACAACTTGTGGACAAAGTGTCAGAGCTAATTCGCTTCTGATGGATTGTTCGCTTCATCATTTGTTAACTTCTTATACCACCACCACCACCACCAGCCCAATAGGCTTTTGTGGTTTTAAGATTTTTCTTTTCACTTCAATATTCTCTAGCTTTTTTTACAATACGCAGTTTGTATGTTTTACTTTCAGTTTCAGTGAAGGTCTTGAGAATTTTTTAGACGTTATGGAATTAATAGAACCGATCTAACTCTTCATGTAAAATACCATCAAGTCATGTTAGCCACAATGGCGTTTATTATGGTGCAGTATTACGATGTAATCTTAATCTAATAAAGTATGATGCATTGCATTTAGCTGTATACGTGCGGTTTGATGTTCTGAATAGTCAGAAGGCGGATAACACTACATTAATCTGCGTGTTACCCCTTTGCTCGTGTGTACAGTTTACGGTAGCCTTTCTTTACATTTGGTTCCGTGTAACTTTACACATATTGAAATTCAAAACCATAAAACTAACGTGGTATGTTCCCTGTTACTTCCAGCCAAGTTGTAATGGGTCTGTGAGATGGGCAAAAGGCATTTTCTCCACGTGTGCATTGATAGACGGAATGCTACCTACTTGGAGCTTGAATTACTATGCACACGTAACATTTTGGTCTTGGAGAAAGTTGTTGTTGTGTAACGCGTACTTTAGTCTTCAGTTGTGTTCAATGCTCACATAAAAGGAGAAATGTTATTAAGAATGCATGACCACAACTGGGAACATAAACTTTAATGCTACTGCCGATCTTCGTGGTTCTAGTCAAACACGAAAGGTATTTTCTTGCTGACTGGGAGGAAATAGGAAAGCCGAGAATCTTTAAGAGAACACACACAGACGAATTATTATTACGAGACACAAAATTGGAATTGGTTGTATAAGAAGAAGAAGAGTTGTTATTATGAAACCTTTGAGACTTAAGGCAGGCTGTATTAGTTGAAAGGTTTTACTTTGAACTTGTGGAGACAAACGTTTCATTTATTAGAGAGAGAGAGAGGCGAATTATGAAACCTTCTAGATTTCTAGAGTACTTCTGAGAGGTTATATATTGCAGGAAGTAGAAAGAGATGAGAAAGGTGGGTTGGGCAATTTAGCAGCTTCTAGGAAATTGAGACAAATCCCAGAGTACGTCAACTGGTACACATGACATTTAGACAGCAACAGTGGAGATGAGAGGTCTCTTAGTTCCTGAGAAAATGAATGTCTGTTGGATGACTTAAGAAATTATTACGGGGAAGCAGGGGCAGGTTTATAGGGCGAAAGTGAAATGAAAGGACTTTCTCTCTTCTATTGTTAGCCCCTAGGGTAGTAGTAGTAATGCTACATAAGATTATACAAGGGTTGCTTTCACTGTGAGTGAGTGTAGCAATTGGAATGGTTTCCGTGTAAATCGGGTGTTTAGATAACTCGGAGCATAATCTGATTAGCTGAGAAGTACAGTAGAATGTCGTGGTGGTGGTTGAGGGAAGAGATCCAAATGTAAAATTGGAAATGCAGAGTTGCAAGCTGAGAGAAACTTACAAAGCTTTTTCTTGAAGATGAGGCTTCTTGAAAGTTTTATTTTCCATGAATTTC
This sequence comes from Isotomurus maculatus, assembly GCA_034696585.1. Taxonomy (NCBI): domain Eukaryota; kingdom Metazoa; phylum Arthropoda; class Collembola; order Entomobryomorpha; family Isotomidae; genus Isotomurus; species Isotomurus maculatus. The sequence goes on from JAQGAC010000987.1 coordinate 11,208, forward strand.
TACGTAGCTTTGGGAGTTGCAAGTTACTGGAGAGAAGAGATGGGAGAGAGAGAGAAAGTAGAGTTTGAGAAGAAACCTCAGATTCCCGTATTGTTATCATGTGGATGAGAAACTTCAATCTAAGATCTACAAAGAAAGAGCGTGACTGCAATTCACTCGTTTGTGTGGCATTTTGCGTACCTGGGTGGAGAGTTTCTTTAACTCCGTGAAATTGTGAAGAACATTCCCAGACACGCACGCACTCCTGCTGGAGAGATATGCACACATTCCTTCCTTGAAGTCAGACAAGATTCTCGAGACGAAATAAGAAATGGAATGTGTACGTGAAGTAGTTATCTCGGATCTCAAGGGAATCCGCGAAAGGTAGAAAGTAAGTGGTAAACTGAACGTAGTAGTAGTGAGACTGTGTGTAAGGTTAGAACTTTTTTGGAAGAATGTTTTAGCACGTAGGGTTTTTTATAGGTGCGGAGAAAATTAGAAGTAATTGCATTGCCAGGAAAAAAGAAACACAAAAACAAACAAATCTTTGATCGCTCAGATGGTATTTTTAAATTTGCTAGAACATTTCCGCAGTGAAATGTACACCTTGCTTATAGTGGGCTTTCAATTAATGAAAATATATTTTACTTCGTAGTCAAGAATTACTCGAAAAATTGTAACTTATCGGGCAGAGTTTTTTCATTCATTTAGTGCGTTCACAAACAAGTCTATTTGGATTTCGAGTCTACTTATGAGCCTACAACAGATACGAATGCAGACAGACTTATCACTTCCTGGATTATCTCTGAGTTCAGTGTAAAACTAGATTTCTTTGGGAAAATATCTGCTTCCAAAAATTTTACAGTTGACAGTTCGTCGGAGTAATTTGTAAGTAAATAGACGTAGGATAATGACTAGTAATTAAAACTTAGTTTTTCGACTTTTCTTCACAGTTGGGTTGATGAGATGGGCAGAAATCAGTCCAACCAGTTTACTTACAAGACTTACTTACACACGTGTGTGCATGTTTAATGATTATTTTCTTTCCTATGTGTACACAGCTTGAAATACTTTTTACTTTCAGAATTAGCTCAGCATTAAATATAAATAGTCCTCATGTCCTTAACCCCTTAGTAATTGTACCTACTATCATTGCTGCCAACTGCCAAGTCAAGTTCATTAGTTACGAAAGAAGTTTTAAAGTCAATTAATTTTAATAAGGTCACACACACACGGGCGTTTTCTGAAAAGACTTTATGTAACTCTTGCAGTACAGCGTGTATCTGCTGTTCGAAAAAAGTACATGACACTTTCTCCCTATCAAATGATGAATCTTCGTTTATTGTTGATTACCATGAAGAAGAAAGTAGTTCCATCATTTCTCCCTTACGTTCCAGAGAAGTCTATAATAAATATTACATTTCCATGCGTGAAGAAAGGAGAAAGCTATTCAGTTTGTGGAGGTTTCCAAGAGTTTGACTATTATTAGAGTCGTTTCATGAAATCGATTGTAGAGAGAGGGAAGCCATGTACACTTTCTTTTGTTAGCCGAGAAGAAACCCCGTCTTTTAGCAATTGTTGCTGAAGATACTTTGGGTCGAGTCTGTGGAACTTGTTTGGTGAGCAATCTGCGGGAAGCACTTGACTAGGGGAGGACACTTCCGGACGATATTGTACACAAAATTGGTGGACATGTGAACACGTAAAGTTGGTATCAAAGGAAGAGAGGAGTTGATTGAATGACACAAGACGAACTATAAAGGTTTTCCCCTGAGAGACAGACACAAAAGATTACATTATTCTAGTAACTGCGGTATGTTGGTCATTCACGAGTGGATGAGTAAAGCTGTACACGGATTTATACTGAGGAACCCAAGGTTAATAGTTTTGACTGGAAGGGACGGACGCAGGAGGACTTCTTTAATCCTCTTTTCATATTCATGCAGGAGCATTCATTACACAGCCTAACTGAGGAGAGATACCGCAGATTCACAGAGACCTTATCTTCTTACCCCAGATTTCTATTCAACTGTTGTCGCTTTCATTATTTTATTGCTCAAGCCAATATAAAATTCTAACAGAGACATTAACCCAAATTCCCCCATCAGTAGCCGACTACGAAGTAAGTTACAAGAAGTGAGGAAACTAGGTCTTTTCCAGTCACTGCCACGCAACTCTACTAGTCCGCTATATTCCTACCAGCATTCTTCTGATTGCCTTCAATAATTTTTCCATTATGGACTGTGTGTTTGTATGTGTGTGTGTCTCTGTTCGGTGGAGATACGGGGAGAGTATTATTTCTTACGACCTCCATCCACCATTACTCCTCTCTGGTAGTTTTATTAATTGAGCCGGATCAACCCACAACGAACTACCCACTAATAGTAGTCGTCTACGAGGATTAATATTGAACTGCCGCACCACACCAGCAGATGAGAGAAAGCGATATTTCTGCAAAGGAATGCAATGAAGTCTTCTTCGTCTTCCTCCGTCCGTTTATTATTACTACTCATGATTGCTTTTTCTTAATCTCCAAGCCAAGCCCAAAACTAAGTTATAGTCTAAATAGAAGATCCTGCGCTTACTACCAAGACCAACTGACTACTGCAAAATCGAAAGGGGTCAATTTCTACCCTAGAAAGAATGTTTTCTAAAGACTCCCTCTCATCTATACCTATACAATATATACATACTTAATATTTCAGCCTTCTTCCAGATTCTCTGGTTGGATGAACATCTGTGATCTCCTTCCGTCTCATCTCTTTGTAGATTAAACGAAACGCGTGTAGATATACATGTAAGCGATAAAGGCCATGAAACGAAGGGATTTAATGGTAAATGTATCCTTAAATGTGGGAGATATTGTTAGTCATCGGGCGTATTTTCTGAACAACACATTCATTTTTTCATTTATGCTTACGCTGTTGTACGTTTCACAAAATATTCTTTACAAGAAGAAGAAGAAGCCGGAGACTTTCTCCTGATGGGTTTCATTATGATGTTGACTATCTATCTGTATCTTTATCTATATCTATAGTATATATAAGTAGTATGCTCTGTTCTCTCTTATTATTGGGGAATGTATATTCAAGAGAGAGAGAAGGATTAGAAGAATTCCGTAGATAACAAAAACTCGTCTGGGTGCTGCTGGGAGAAACTCAGCATGACTGTCTTTTACTTTTAGTCCTAACGGATCTCTTGGTGTATCTGTTGAGGAATAAACGCTTTTATATACTTTGTGGTTTAAGCTTTCCTTCAGAAGAAATGCTTACGAATGAGAGTGTTCGGAACTGTGTGGTGTGTGTACTAGTATGTGTGCATTCAAACATTCAAAGGATTGTTTTGTATTGTTGTGTTGTAGCTTTCTGGAGAAAACATCTTCATAACAATAGTTTTTAAGAAAATATTGGTCCCATTGCAGTAGTGATGATGGCAGCTGTTGGTGGTTGGTATTACCAAAGCATTATTTGGTATTTCCTTTGTGAATGTGTTACACAGTGGAAAGGAGGAATGCAATAGGATCTCTTTATGCTTTCTGGCTTATCGTAGACATTTAAAAATTGTTTCCTTCTTATCACTTTGAGCAGTAGCGATGCGTGATGATTGTTGTAGCGTGAGAGTTGAGAAAAATGAAAAGTTAAAGAGAGGAACTTGAAGGACTCTCGGTGAAAGGACGTTTCTTCGATACACTCAAACATGTATATCAAATATACTTTCTCTTTGGTGTTTAGAAGTGGTGGAGATAAACTTCACAAGACCCCTACTGGGTTTTTACTGCTCCTGCAAGCTGTAAAAGGATGAAGTGAAGTGTGTGTATATATGCAGGAGAGTATTTTTCCTTTCACATGACTTTGTTTCTCAGGAGAACTTGTAAAAGTCAGGCTACGCGGTATGGGCCGTGTTTGTGTGCCAAAGTGTGTTCGGTCCTCGGAGCTTTTAGTGTATATAAATGCTCAGTCAGACTGTAAAACGGAAGTTCCAAGGAAAATGGACTTCTCTCGGCTTACTTAGCCGATGATGATGGTTCATCACACTTCAGTTGACAAAGTTTGTTGGGATTTCATTCCTCTTCTGGATATTAAGGTGGGCAGTAGAGGAGAAACTCAAACACATCGGAAGCTTACTCATCTGTACTTTCATATTCGTATGCTTTCTTATATATTTTTCCTTATTTGATATTAGTATTAAAATACGTAAACTGTTACAGGATTTGATCAAGTAATGTTTACCAAGTTGATTAAGTACCAACGTACCAAGTACCAGTGCGTCTAATGTGATCCTGAACTGTTGCGTATTGAATGTTTTCTCAGCTCATTGATTTTGCCCTTGTGCAATGTTGTTGCTGGAAATAAGCATGTTTTGTTTATTATAATCATTGTAGATGTAATTTCCATCTGTTTAGATTTAAATTTTCTTGTCCAGACGGTGTAAAATACCAAATGAATTTTGTGTATAGTGTATTCTGTAAATAATTTTTTAATGATACAAAACCTCAAAACTCTTAGGACGACATGTAAGCGAGCTTGAAGGTGAATTATAGAGATTATTAGGAGAAGTACTTACGAGTTTGGTTGGAAATGAATGCCTGTGTCTCTATTTGCCTGACTGAATTCGAACAAGGCTACGAAACAGGTAATTTTGTGTGTAAAACGCGTAGCGAAGGTTGTGGTAGTGAGCATAAGCTTCACGAGATATTATTTGCATAAAGGGGGAAATGTCTTATGAAAATGTCAAATGTGGGGAAGCAAGAGCTTTCTCCACTTCCCTACGGACATTTATCATGATCAACCTACTCGGGGTTTGCAAAGAGAAATCTCATTTTGTACACGAGTGGATACATTAAGGGAAGAGTTGGGTGTCATCTGAGATGATGATAAGTTGACATAGTTCATCCCTTCCCTTCAAAAGAGCTTGATACCACACACACACACACGTACGTATACAGATACACACACGGAAGTTCACTTTCTCTCTACACAGAGAAAGTGTGTAATAAAGAGGGATTTTGCATTTGAGGACGTCGACGTGTGCGATACACACAGCATTTTATTCAAAATCTTGAGCCCCAGAAGGCCGGAGGAGTAAAGTAGGAGCAGAGTTGGACTATTTGAAGTTTTGGAGTATCTGGAGCAACCCGACATTCATAACACTCTGAAAGTCTAACTCCCAAAGGAGTATCAATTTGGCTTCCATCCGCTCCCACAAAGTAAAGAGCAATGATCGTTTTTAGGGAATTTTGTTGTCATCATTTTATCAAAGAATGCAATGCATCATTTGCGTGTTTTCTCCTCAGAATATTGAATGAAGTTATCTGGCACACTTCAACTAAGTTGTCAGTCCTCCTGGTTGCTCCCTAAGTAAAGTAACGAGTTTGAGTCTTGAGTAAGCATCTTTCTCCTCGCAGACTACACACACGAAACTCATATGATACACGGATGCATTCTCTTTTAGGACAAGAAGAATACATTCCCCTCGATCACATTATTTTACTGCTGTGCTGCATAAATGCATACTACTCTCACACACAAGTGGTAGTCAGTTGGTCTTTCATTCTAATTTAAAGTCATGTCTTGTCTGTTCCATATTCAGCAGCGTCAAATATTGATTTCAAGTTCTACCCACATGGCGTTGATAATATCAGTTTCCA
>JAQGAC010000988.1:0-16832 GCA_034696585.1 Isotomurus maculatus
CCAAAGGTAGAAGATCTGCAAAGTCGATGATTTTTTTCGTATTTGTTGCCAGAGTATATAAAAAACGGGAATATATTTATCTCATCACAAGAATTCATGAATTTTGTCACCAGTCCTAATAGGAAATGTCACTCATGAAATGTTTCACCAGGAACACTACCTTGAGTCACCAAAAAATCGAAAAGTGTCCCCAAAAATAATTATCAATATCATGAGAATTTATTAACCGAGTAGGAATTTCCAAGAGCTGTAACTTCAAAATTGGGTACAAATCAACAATAAAAGCGGAAGTAGCTTTAGCTGGCCTTCCACGTTTTCTCTTTTGGCTGACAGGAATTGTTTTTATCAAAGGTTTAACATCGTACTGCTTTAAATCCAGTGCTAACATATAATATATTAACCAGTGCTAATATGTGTACGCATATTCTGCTTTAAAATGCTGGGGCATGAACACTTAGGAGACTCCCGAGAATCTTTACGAAACCTTACAGACATTAGTCTGTGAAATGTTGCCTCTACAGCTGTCAAATATTCGCCAGGACCCACGGTTACACATGCGAGTGTAACGATTATCTTCCTCCTTTAGCCTTTGCTGTCCAGATGCCTTGATATAAAACTGCGCACTGTTTGGGTCAGCTTTCTAAAATTTATGCCTGGTTTTTTGGATGACAACTGATATGCAGAAGCCTCAATTTTAAGACTAATTGTTGGCTTCAAAGTGAGTATATAAGCTTCTTGGAATGTGGCTACTTTTTGGCATGGTATGATACCTATTCAGACTAGAGAGGATAGACATACTATTTTTAAGCTAAGAATCTATTAACTCTACCATGTATACTAATTTTTGTAAATTCAAAATGATTGTAAAGGCTTGGCCATATCAATCTAGCACAAAAATAAATCAACTATGAACTATGAACTATGAATGTGGCTACTTTAATACATCGCAAAGTGTTTTGTTTTATAGTGAGGAGACATAATGGTGGTTTCAAATTCGTGTCCACTAATGTGGCTGTGACTCCAATTTAAAGCTTGAAATTGGTTTTTTAATACGACAATACTACGACAGCCACAAAGCTAAAAGTTAGCGTAGAGAGGGAGATCACAGCAGCTAAAACCCTGGTTTTAGGGTGATATTACAAATAATCGAATAAAAACCTGCAGCCATTATTCCAATATGAGTAATTAAAATTTGTGAAATCTCCTATTACTGGTGACGCCAAATATTAACCTTTTATGGCAAAGTCATGAGGGAAATTTTCCACTAAATGGTGAAAAAATTCATGAATTTCGTTAAAGCGTTAAAAACATGCCATTTATATCCGACCTATGAGCAGTTTGTGTGCATATTATGTTGATAAAAATTTTACCAGAGATGACGAGGAATTATTTAGGCAGCAGGAGATCACTCAATCTGAACCGGGTTTGTCATCAGCTACCTGAATCGTGGGGATTAAAACCCGAGCAAAAACTTAAAATATATCTCGATATTGCATTCGTATTTGTCGGACACTAACTTAATACCTCACAATAGAAATTGGGTCATAGCCTTCACTAACTCTCTTTCCTACTCCGTCCGATTCCCAAATAGTGATTTTCACCGATTGTGCTAGAGTTTGACCCATTCGATTCTTGTCAGTGGACAATAGAAGGAAAAAATTTCTAGTTTAAATACACTTGCTTGAAACGTAATTCATAAGGTAGTTCCTGTATTCAAACTTACAGTCCCGTAACAGACTACTCTTAGTTGTCAAAAGAAAGAATTACAAATGAACTTGTTTAATTTTTTACAGGTTTAATGACTATTCTGTCAATTAAGCTTAATCCAGCGTTTCTTAAAATTTAAATCAACTTAAGATTTTTATTGAAATATGCAGGCCAGAGTGCTACGTTTATATGCATTACATTGTTACTCCATTGCCTATGAAATGTGAGTGAATCTGCCATTGGGAAAACTAAGTTCTCCTTCCACTTGAAGCGGAAGGCCTGTTCCACATAGCCGCTCCGATGTAATAATTCATTAACGCATTGATTCCATTGGGCACTGTTGACGGGTTTGTAGAATAGCCTCCAATTTTAGTAGCCACGATTCTTAACGTCTTTCGATACTTGAGAAGATATTTCCTGTGTGAATGGTCGTGATGTAAATACGTCTTAAACGCGAACAGGAAGTCTTCGGAACTCGGGTAAAGCCGAGACATGAGGATAAGCATCCTGAACAAAATTGTCATTCCTGCACAAGCGTCTTCAAAGAAAAAAAATACGCCAAACAAATCGACGTCAGGTTCCTTAAGGAGTTGAATCATCATGAAGACGTCGGAAATAAACTGGCCGTAATTCGACATCATCGTTCCACCCATAAGCTTCCCAGCCCAGGAGTTAAACTGTCCTGCAGCGATCATAACCTTTTTGTAGTCGTGAATGAGAGTGTTTAGGGAGTCGTGTGTTCCGGGGAGAATATCCCTAGGATTTAAGTCCCTGTCTGGAATGAATGTTTTTCTGCTCTTCTTTTTTGAATCCAACGCGGAGCTTCGGATGATTTCCGAAGATTCGTCTGGGGATTTCTCCTTCAATCTTCCAAACTTGCTGAGATCATTCATGACTGCAGTCATTTGACGCATAAGGTGAGTGTAGGTGAGAGAGAAGACTTCAATCAGGACGATAGAAGAAGCCTGGTGAACCCAAATGTGGAAGATGTAAATGTACTCGTGAGCTGCAAAAATTATTCTGAGGCCCCAATGATCGTAGGTCATCGCAGCATACGTGTTAAGGGCGAACTTGGGTATCATTAAGAACTGAATCGCGATTGCTGCACATCCAACGAACACGATGACACTAATCAAATTTAAAGAAATCGTATTACGTTTGAAATCTTGTTAATTATAAATGAACTTACAAATGTAACTTAACGAGTCCCTTGCATGAGGAAATTATACGGGAATTAACAAGTGGAGGACTTCCTAGCTTCCTGTGTATTTCTTCCTGAACAGTCCAATTAGCGTGGATGACTTCGTAAAGAGGATACTTTCTGTACCAGAGATTGGTTTCCTGGACAAGCTGAGAAAAGCAGAGAAACCAGTCCCACATGGACATTTGGTCCAGGAATCCAACTTCGATTCCCAGCCATCCGTGGTACGTCAAAAATAAGTAGGTAATTTTAATGATGGAATTCACCCAGATTCCGTAGTAAAGAAATCGTCGGAACTTCCCTGTTTTGTGAATGGAGTAGCGACCTTCTGAATCCTGAGTGATGTAAAATCTACAGACGGTGATGTAGGACAAACAGGTCCACATCCACCGTTGGTATTTTGCGAATTCCATTCCTGGAAATTGGAACGAGAAGGTTTCGAGAAGACGACGAATTCACAAATAGCTGTATCATTTTGCGACTTTTACTTTAGCTTCTATCTAAAAATCATCGATGAATCTGTAATGATTGTGTAATCAAGCAAATAACGGACTCCGCTGTGCTATTACACTCAATAGGCTTCATTTTTGGAGTCAATTAGACATACCCTTTCCCAATTTGAGCAGCTTAATTGCTCCATCATTCTTTCGATAATTAATTAGGTAAGGAGCATTGGGGTTTTATCCCGAGCTTTTACCGAATGACCACAAGATGAGTAATATATTAAGAATCAATTTTTTGGATGTTTGAAAACTTAAATTGGCCAAAATAGGTATAGTTACTCTTCCTTTAGTAATGTCCAGTTACATGCCTCGCTTACGATGTCCTGTGTACAGGCGAATCTAGTCGTTTATTAAGGCAATCCGAATGCTAGAGCTGTGAATTTATTAACCTATTAATATACAAACATTGGCTGCTGTGTTGGCTACAATTGAGCAATCTATTTGGTGTCCAAACTATCTTATTGCAGAGCTATACACTGCTTGCACTTAACAAGGAAAACAATTCAGATTAGACTTAGTTTGCTTCAGGTCATTTGTTAGATTATATAGACGTTTAAAAAAGAAAAGGTGAATGAATCAAAGATTTTTTAGGCAACGAGAACGGTTGAAAGACACAAAAAGATTGGTTAGTCCTACGCAAAAAAAATTGGGTTGATGGAACTTCTAAAGGAATAATAAGCGTCAATAATGGATCTATTGTTTCAGTTATTAAATGTTCTGGGCCGATCAATATTGTTAGATTGTGCTATGGGAAAGGTGGGTAGAGTTAGCTTTATATTACTTTTCAGACACTAAGCCACAAGTCGTGGGTTTCCATTAGAAGAAAAAGATTCATGTTAGTCATACAAAATTCATACTAAATGATAAGCATGCATGTGTGTTTGACCAAATGGACACAATTACGTTTGTCGATTTTTAATTCCTGTCCTTAATCACCTGGCGTATTTGTGTGCACATCAGCATGACAACGTATGCTTTGCTAACCACGAAAGCACATTAGCACTTCATTACCAATTGCCTTACCTTTCTTAAAGTAGGGGAATTTGGAGTTTTGAATGAGAGGAATTCCTTAATTATTACTCTGCCACAAGAAAACATGCGAAGTTGAAGCTTCTTTAAAGTGGGTAAATAATTGGGATGGTTGCAATAAGAGTATCAATGAATATTAGGTCTGCCAACGATCACAAGTATGAATAAACAAACCACTTTATTCACCCTTTTACGATGTGTGTTATTCTAATGCGATTGAGATGGTTTACTTGAAAAAATTCAGAATGATGGATACCAACACATTCATTTGCATACACAAAGTTCTACGCTTTAGCTTACAGGAGGCATGGAGTTAACGCTAATTTGGAATTTAATTTCGAAATTGTTCAAGCAATTATATGCTTAAAGGTTAGCAGTAATGAGCTCCTCAAATAGATATGAGGGTGAAGTGCAGATTCTAGGAATTCCGAACTCGTACGGGACAAAAATGCAGGGTGTCAACGTTCAAGGCAATTCCATCCAATCCTGCGTTCTATCTGCTTCAACCTCCTGTCAGGGAATTCTTTTCAAAGTATTCTTTAATGTGCAATTCCGGACATCTTCATTTGACACAAGTACACAGCCTCTCTGTACCTTCAAACGTGCGAGCAAAAATCTGAAAAGAATTATGTTCTTCTTGGAACTATGATGTTGTTTGTTTATATCAACTATTTCTATGGTCCATGCGAGACTGTAGATTGAAATTTTACCAAGGTTAAATAAATTAGTTTCAACGTCAACGAAGACAAGGACTAATTAAAATTATTTATCTCTAGAATTTCTTTCAAATGTCGTGTTAACAAATGAACAGGAACTAAAATCGCTCTAAGTATTTAAAGTAAACCCATAGGCAGTATAATCACACATTAACTTTTGTAAATCAAGGTCCGTAAACTTGCTCCTCCTTATACTCATCCATGCTTCTAGGAATCAACGTGTCTTCTTGAACTGTATGTGCAAAAACCTGTGCATTGTGTCAGGTTATATATATAAATGGGTCTTTCTGTACACAACGTTTAACAAGACCGCATTGGCTATCAGCACAAATTCCCCACGGCGTTTGCTTTATAAATACGAGTATGCTGCACGTATAAAAAATCCAACATCCAATTATTTATATCACTCATTTGAACTTGAAAAAAGATAAGGTTATCATGGTCACATTGGTCCACTTAGTGTGTGAATTACTTTATCATATACTGAGCATTCCTTTCAAAGCTGAAAGAGTACACCTTTGGTGCACCAACTAAATGTAATATATTTTTATAATGATTGAAAAACACCCTGTACATGTAAATATTCTGCAATCTATGAATAATTGTCCGCGTTGGATAATGAAACTCCACATTATCACCCTGATTTCTCTCACAGTGGCTCACGATATTCAACTATATAGGTCTATCTTCTCAGAACTAATGGCGAAGAAATTCAACTACAAAGATTGGGAATCAGTTCAGCACGTTCAAGAAGAAAACCTAAATATACAAAAGAGGGCATTCACAAAATGGATTAATTCCTTCCTTATAAAGGCATGTTTAATTTCTACAGTAGTAACTGATTTAACCGACACATAGAATGCGAATCACCAGAAATCGAACAAATTATTTTTTTCTGCTGGTTTAGGCTGGAATGGAAGTTAAGGATCTATTTACAGATTTCTCAGATGGAAGGAAGCTTTTGAAATTGATTGAGATTCTTTCGGGTGAGACAATTGGAAACCCGGCAGTAGGAGACAACGATTCCCGTAAGCTAGAAAATGCCAATAAAGCACTGTGTTTCTTGGCAACGAGGGTTAGTTCATAATCAAAACCAAAACATCGTTCCCCCATTAGAGTTTACTAATTTCTAGATGGACGTCCGCAACATTGAGGCCGCCAATATTGTAGTTGGGGATCCCACAGCAATCATGAGCCTCATCTGGACCCTCATTCTCCGATATCAAATTAAGGAAAAAGACAAATGTTTTAAGAATTGGGAGGACCCAGGCGTAAGTTATCACAGAGGAAATAGTAGTGTGGCTCGATTGTAAGACGCATCTTTGTGCAAACTGTTATAGGTCGAAATCCAAAATCACGGAATCGAAAATGAATCTTCTAAACGCAAGCAACTCCTTATTTGGTGTCAAAATAAAACAGCAGGATATCGAGGAGTGAACATTCAAGACTTTACGTGTAATCAGACACTTTGTGAAACCACAATATTGATTTCCGATGGGTGCTGACTGTCTTAATGTGGTTATTTTAGGCTCCTGGAGAGATGGATTAGGGTTCAGTGCTCTAATCCACTCATATCGGCCGGATCTTGTGAACATGGATTCAATAATTCCCGGCCAACGCATCCAGAACCTACAGAATGCATTTAGTCTAGCTGAGACGTATTTAGACATCCCTTGTCTGCTTGATCCAGTGGAAATAGACGTGGATATGCCAGATGAATATCTAATTCTTACCTATGTGTCATCGATTGTGGGTCTCAAGTGCAAAAGTCCGAAATGCAAAAAAACTTTAACCTCGAAAATTCTGGTCAATTGTTGCAAATACCAGCGATGCAAAGAATTTTTCGAAAAAAGACCAATATTGCAAAGAGGAGTGTCAGCTGTGCAAAAACATTTATTGTCAATTTACGTCCGTTGATTTGGTACAAAATACAACATTCAGTTCAACCACTTGATGAAGCATGCTGTTAAGGTAATATATCACCTTGGAGCATTTGAAAAATTGTGATCTCGTTTCGTCTCTGGTCAGTTAGTAAGGCGTACATGAACCTCCACAGCTTTGGTTTAGCGTGATTGAGTGTTTTATGAAACTTGTTGTGCCAGCCTTCTACAAAGTTAGATTTATGTTACTTAGAAAACTTGTATCCTGTTGATACATCTGCTGAAACCCTAACTCCTGTGCTTTACGAAATATTCTTTGGTTAAAATGAAACCAACAGCCCCGAACTTTTGTATTCGGAAATAACTCATTAAGTACATTAATCGCAGCAATTTCGAAGTCTAAAATTATAAAATCTGGGCATAACTCTTTCCTACAACCTTTGAGCGCTGTCCTCTGAGTCAAACATTAGAAATTTTTCACCAGCCATTGTGTTGCATGCCAAGTCAGGAAGGCATATTTCTGAAAGTGACGTTGGCTCTTGAAAATGAAATACGGACTTGTGATACCAATATAGTGACCACTTCAGCTCTCGGTTTTTTTGCGTATGAATTTGTGCCTCCAAATCATCTCCTCCTTTGCTTCCCCAAGTTTCGATTGTGAAAAAAGTTTTGCATAATGGACACCACATTTTCCCATGTGGGGTTGTCCCCTTATGCAAAGGATTTTCGGTTTTGCATAAACGGACTTTTTTGCATTGAGGACATTTGCATTTGAGACTTTTGCATTTGAGACCGTTTACCGTGTCATCGTACTTCCAAAAAATTTCCAATTCCCCTGAAACTGATTCAAGTCTGCAACAACAAACTCAGAGAGAGGAAGCAGTTACCTTGGACAAATTAATGAATAAATTCGATCAAGACGCTGCAAACCTTCTGGAATGGATCGAGGAATCGAAATAGAGTTTCATAAGTAGTGGAATTCCAAACTCTGCTACAATGATTCAACACGAGTTCCAGCGATTTGATGACTACATACGAAGCGAGAAGCAAGCTCGATACAAAATGAAATTAGAAATTGAAGAGACATTTGGAAATATCAACTCGTTGTTTCATGATATTTATGGAGATACTATGGACCCAATGGATGGGGAGATGATTAATAAAATTCGCCGAGCGTGGGGGACACTAGAACGAGAAGAAGACAGCTGGGAAGGCAAAGTTTCTGTAGAACTGGTAAGGTTGACAGAACAAGCCGAACAGCTTCCTACCAACAGCAGTAGCTATTGCGTAAATGTGCAGATAGAAAATTCGACAAGCGATGCACCAGAATTTGCAGTTAGTACAGAGATTGTTCCAACAACTTTGGAGCTAATTGATCAAAAAGACGAAGAATATTCCAAAGCAGAAACTTCTATCTTGTCTTCAGAAACTGTTACAACACAAAATGGGGATGTGAGTTACTAAATATGAATGGGCTCAACTTTATATGTTGTGCAGGAAGTAAATAATATTTTGTGTATATTCAGCCTTCTGACGTCGCTCCACGGAAACAAGTGACTCTGGGTCCTGTTAGTTTCGTTGAGGATTGTAAACAATTTGAATCATGCCTTAGGGAAATAAAACTTGCATTAGAAGCGGACAAGGAGATACAAAATATCAAGAAGGCTAAAAGTTGCGTGATGCCTTAGTGATGCCCTTAGAATTGGTATACTTGAAACAGGGAATGGGTTTCAAACTATTCGAAGTTTTACTTACATATCAAAATTTACAACGCTTCACAAAGACTTCGGATGCGTCAAGAAGAAGCTTTTGTGCGTTTTAGAAAATATTCAGGTTTACAAAAAGTGCGCAAGTGCTCCAGTTGATGAAGCAAGTGAAAGTACTGAACACGAAATATATAATTTGGAACGACTCTTCCGCAGTTTAGAATTAGAACAGGAGGAAATTCATAGCCTTCTTTATTCCAAGTGCGGCCACAAAATATTTACTGCGTGCGTTTCGTCCTTAAAAGTGTTTTTAAATTCGGTGAAATCTAAAATATACTCGAATAGAGTTTGCAACGACTTACCTTCAGCCGAGGAGGAATTAACGGAATATTTGGACTTAAAGGCTGAAATTGGTTCAAGGCATGCGAAGTTTGGATTGGTATTCGAATTAGGGAAAATATTGATCGACAATAAGTGCACAGATGTCGACATGACTGTGTTTGCATTAAAAGACGAAATAGTGAAATATTATGAACAAAAGTGTATCCGACTTCAGCAGGACATAGACTATCAATTGTTCCTGGAAAAAATTGAAAAGATTCAGAATCAGACTTTAATCAATTTGGATTTTTTCCGTAACAAAACTGCAAATATGAAAGTTCAAACGTCAGAAATAATTTTCGAACTTCTTGACTTTCAATCAAGACTTGATTCTCATGGTAAGGAAATTGAAATTACGGTTGTAAAAGGAGATAATCTTATTAAGTTGGACCATAGTGAGAAACAGAATATTCAAATCAAATGTCAAGAAATAAAAGACAGGCATAGAAAAGTTGAAGCTGTCGCAAAATGCCTCCTAACAGGACTAATGCAATTGTCTGAATTAAGTGAAATATTGGAGGTTGATTTAGACACACAAGCACACCTTTTTGAAACCTTTGACAACAAACGATTCAATTTAAAGGTTGTGGCGTGCAAAAAGGCTGCGGAGAAAATTAAGCTAGTGTGTCCTGGATACAAAAAGGATATGAAAAATTTCTTGAAAAGAAGAAGCAAACGTTCGTAGTGAAACTCGAGTTGTATTCACAAACACTGCAAAGTATCGAAAGAAAGTTGTGTGATTTGGAAGTTTTCTCAAAATCGAAGAATGGATACATTGGCGATTTTGAAGAAGTGCAAGAACAACTTGATTTCCTTGGCAAAGAAATAGACGAGCTTAGTACAGACCATTTCTTAAATTTTGAAAAGTAAGTGACGTAGATGTTCAAGTTTTTACATCTCCTGGTGTAAGACACGTTCTTCAAATTTTGCTTCTGTTTTAGAAACGGAGAAGTGAAAAAGAAGTTAACTACAATGCTGAAAGACACGTTGTCAGGAACTAAAAAGCCTATTTCTAAAGACAGTTTCTCATAATAGTATTAGTGTCCCTGTTGTCAGTTCAGCCGGAACTACTAAACCAGCCGTCTTAAGATCTAAATCGGGCGATAGAACTCTAATTGGTGAACAAATTGTGATGTCCAAAGTAATTACATATGTTAATGTTATGAGCCGGAAAGATTGGCTAACTATTTGTGCAATTATTAGAATGCACAACCCTGTAAACTAGGTTATGATGTGAACAGGAATTTTATTTATACCTAGATTTATGACAGTGAGTACAACAAGTCACTTTCATAAATCTAGGTACGGACTCTAGGTTAGACATTCACTTTTAGTACTATATAAGTGCAAATGTAATAACTATCGTGAGTTCGGGACAGGATGGAATACGAGAAGGACCTAATAAAGCTCTCCTCGTTATCAGTTATTCACACTGAAATTATATAACTTCACATGGTGCTCCATTGGATTGTTGGGCTTCTACTGCCTGGCACTGACCCGCGCCTTCGCATTTTGCCGTCAAAGGAGACGGACCCATTCTCGAGTTCCACCCCCGGACTCCATGGTTTAGTCCATCTTTTGCATTACCAGGTTATTTCCAACAGCTTGCTGAAATCTCCACAGAAGAAGGAATTGCTTTGCACCTGGTACGGGAAGACTGTGAGGAAGAAGGAGATTTCCCACAGCAAACACATTCAGTGAAGAAGACTAGATCTTCCTGAATGGAACTTGGGAGGACAGATTCCCCAAACTTATTGTATGACAAGAAGGAATAGCGATTCCTCGTCTACAGCAGTGCAGCACAGAACTGGAAGTTTCTTGACGCTGACTGCATCTCCAGGAGAAAGCTGCAGTTTCCCTTGTGCACTGGAGACTGGGACAGAATAGTGCCCAGAGATCTGCTAATTCTCAAGAGGAAAGAAAATTCCCTTGTGGAGTGGAGGCCACCGAGTAGAATGGATTCTTTCGGCCACTCCAAGTAATGAAGAGGACTTCATTCAGCAGAAGCACAAATTGCCCCACCAGGTATTATGGTCAAGCAAACGCAATAAGCTGTGGGAGAGGAAAATACTGATCGGTGTCAGTATGACAGCATTTCAAGCAAGCCTACAAGCACAACTTTGTGAATGGATTGAAATAATTACGGCAGCAGAATCAAGGTCAACTGCTTCTTCAATTCCTTGATGGACAGCTTTTGGTGTTGTGTGTGTGAGCGAGCAATCCGCAGCAGCCGATCCAAGGACAACTAATTTTCTGGCAACCTTATGGACACTACAGCAGCATACAACTTGCGAATGGAGCATGGTATGAACCCCAATCAGCAAAAGTACGCGTAGTATTGACTATCGGTTTCAGAAAGTAACATTTTCTACAAGAAATCCAGACAAAGGCTGCATACAATGTTAAAATGAGCATGGTGCGACCTAATTAACTTGTGTGTGGTATTTTTTGGTAGTTTTTAAATAAAAGACGGCTGTTTTTAGCTATTTTTGTTCAAATAAACTGATGAGAATATGCTTGAGTAGAGCCGAATTAAATGTTGCGCAGAAATAAATATTTATATGCTTGTGTGACGCTTGAGGACAAACTGGTAAAAGAAAATGGATGTTATGCCCCAGTTAAATAATATGTGAAATGTACGCTTGAAGACAAGCTCATTTAAGAAGAGCGATGTAATTACCGAGCTAAATCATATGAGTGATGTACGCTTAATGATAAGCTAATTTTAAGAAGAGGGATGTGATTGTCGAATCGAAAACGAAGGTATAAGGTACGCTTGAGGACAAGCTATGTAAGAAGAGGGATGTGATGCCCAATTAATACATATGTAATAGTTACGCTTGAGGACAAGCTATGTAAGAAGAGGGATGTGATGTCCGAAGTAATTACATATGTAAATGTTATGAGCCGGAAAGTTTGGCTAACTATTTGTGCAATTAGTAGATGCACAACCCTGTAAACTAGGTTATGATGTGAACAGGAATTTTATGTATACCTAGATTTATGAAAGTGAGCACAACAAGTCACTTTCATAAATCTAGGTACGGACTCTAGGTTAGACATTCACTTTTAGTACTATATAAGTGCAAATGTAATAACTATCGTGAGTTCGGGACAGGATGGAATACGAGAAGGACCTAATAAAGCTCTCCTCGTAATCAGTTATTCACACTGAAATTATATAACTTCACAAAATTATACTGAATACATACACGAATTTAGACGTTCTCATTTTACACCCACTAATTTTAAGTGACTCATTTGTTTTAAAGCCGTCCCAATTCCGATAAACACCACACCATGTCCCCCAAACGCTCCAGAATGCTCCATATCTCCAACTGTTCCTTCTGTTCCGTTTTCTGGACGGATGAGTGATTCAATTTCCGATGACCCACGAATTGACCAAAATAATTGTGTAAGGCTTTATGATTAATGAACACGAAACTACTTTAGTTTTCAAGCACGTATTGTTGGAGAAAATTTGTTGTTCTTGGTGGAAGCAAATTGTCTCAATTCCGTATATCTTTATTATTTGTGGACTTATCTTAGCAAAGGTTGCACTGCCTGTTAAGTGTCAACTAAACCCTGTATTTGGTCGTACTATTAGCTGTCTAACCAGCCAATTGGGCAGCAATTTATTTGTGTGTCTGGGCAGTAAACAGAATGTGGTTTATTACCCATTTGTGGCAACTGGCCACCAGGAAGAGCATATAACTTTACCGGTTTTATTCAAACCTTTAGACTGCTTATGCCAGTGGAAAACTTTTCGGACTAGTAATAAACGTTGGGACTAATCGACCAGGAGCTGAAAGGGACGAACTAACACTTGTTGAAACTCTACGACGTTGTGGGTTTGAAATTGACATATGCAGCAACTGGACTTAGAGGGTTTGTCAAATTAAAATGCTACTAATTAAAGGGGAAGGAGTAAAGTTAGAACTTGCTATCGTTGTTAACACCGGATGCTTTTGAAGGGTATTTCAGATTCAATCAAAAGTCTAAGAACAAAGACACAGAAAGCTGTTGAAAAAATCGGTGCTATTTTGGTGACTGTGGGAAGTGATGGAGACAACTACGACTACTTTCACACATGTGATGGATTTCTGATGGATCTTTACAGCGATGTCGTCGATCAGTTCAATTGAACGAATTGCAGAGAGCTTCAATATGTTCCCAAAGTATTCCTTGTCAACGTTTGCAGGTAAGGAGCATTCAATTTCCGTTCAAGATCTTAAGATATTAATTATAAATATCTTAATGAAATTGTAGAGGGAAGAAGAAGGATGTTCCAAAAGTGCAGACAGATAGTTATTGGAACTTGTTTAAGCCAATCGAAGCCATTTGGTCACTTGGGTCTTGGTGGAGAGTCAAGACAAATCCTCCTGTTGAAAGTGTAATGAAACAAACATTTCAGCTTCGATAATTGTATTCTTATTTGCTTCACATATCACAGGACTCGATTAAATTGTTGCTGCCAACATGGACTAATTTACTAATCGCACATGCTTCATATGACGGTGTGTTATTTTGCAGTATAAAGATTTGAATTAATTCCCATGCAAAGTTATTAACATTACTGAACCAACAAGAAAGTGAAATGTTTCTGTCACACTTTGTTCCAAGGTTTAATATAATTTACGAATTTCATGGAAAATGGGGGGGGTTTCGGGCGGGGTTTTCATAGAAAAATATTTATAGAAACTCAGCGTTTTATATTTTCAGCAGAAACTAAGATTTTTCTATGCAGAGGTTTTTTTGGAAATGAAGAATTTAATGCAAAATATATCTTTTCCACATGAAATCTGTCACTAAATTCCGAAAATATTTTAATTATCTGACAGCATGGTTTTTTAAAGGAAAGGGTGGATGAACGTGTATATCTGATTACTAGGGAAGTGAAATTCACCTTGTTACCATTTGAATAACCACTCTTCATTCTGCAGGGCATGTGGCTTATCGTGATCCTGTAGAAGGGACTTGGTTCTTCCAGGAATTTTGCAGGGTTTTGAGAATGGACACCAGAGAAGAACCGATGTGTCTCGAAGAAATTCTGAAAAAGGTTTAGTACACTGATTTTACTTACGTTGTTTGCGAAGTAGTAATTAAAGCTTTTTTGTATCTAAGGTGTCGGTACATGTGAGTATGAAGACAACGGACGATGGCGAGAAGCAAATGCCTACTTGGAAAAATGTTGGATTCCACAGAAGTTTTCTCATGCAATACAAGTAGCATCTTTTAATCTCAAGAGATTGAATAAATCCCTCAACGGGAGACATTTAATTTCAATTTGTTTATGAAATAAAAACACAGCTGATTAAAATAATCGCCTTTAAATTCCTATTCTTATGTTCCCTTTGTTTTTCCGTTAAAACTTACATCCACAGAAAACACGTAGAATTAACCACAATAAATACATACACTGCCAATTTACACAACATTAATTATGCAAACCAGATTTTGGCAATGATCGCTTTCCCCAAGTTTTCTAGTAACTTGGCGTGAGTGTCTGTGGGTCCAAGAGCACCCTTGACACTGTGAGTTCCAGAAGGAAAATCACACTTTTTCTGCAAAGGTAATGATTGAAAGATTTCAATCTTTTAAAAAAATGTGTGTTCCCTTTGATAGAAATGCATAAGATTGTACGTGAAAACGGTTAAGTAGATTGGCCGATGCCATTGCGTTTAGTTTTATCCAGGAATGTCGGTCAGCATGGAGACATCTGCAATTGCTACGCGTGGAGTCGTTTTATCCTGGCGGAGTAAAAGGTCTGATTTCTCAAATTTTAAGTTTAAAACTGAATCGTGCGACACTCCAAGTGCTGTTTTGAGGAATCTAAATGATTTGGTGAGGGAGGCAAATTAATTATTTCCTTGTAGCACCTATATCACATTATGTGCCTATACTATTTAGTACTTTGCTAATCTACTTTTATCTAAGTATCATATTTAAGGCCAGGCAATCAGTAGGACACAAAAACCCATTTAATTTAGCGGAAATGAATTAAGTTTGCTTTGAAGTATTCCTAGGGATTTTCCACATCGCAAATTTATACTACTGGAAAAATAAACAAGAGTGAGGCATTGTAAAATTTACAGTAGAAACCCCACAGAAGAACGAAGGTGAATGCTCTAGCAGGGTTTCAATTGGTATTTTGTTAATGTTAATAATTGGTGTGATAAATTGTTAGGTAACGATTTAAAACACCAAGAGTTTTCTGTTATTGACGTTATCAAATGGTGTCAATCTATTATTCTGGAAAAAGGACTCTCTGAGGACATGAAGAATGAAATTAGGAAGGAGAATAACAACTGATCGGAAAGACATTTCTACGTTACCAATCCCCAGGCTCAAGGAAAGTGGCCGACAGGTCGTTCCTAAAGACGTTGAGAATAATTTCTTGAAGTCCCACACTAAATATGTGTAATAATAATAACTATTCTTTTGCGTAATGTTGACTTTTGACCTTTTACACAATACAAAACGAACTATATAATTAAGTGAATCTTATAAGTGAAACTTATCAGTGAATCTTGTAATCGCTGTAAGCGTTCTCACAGCTATCTAAGTCTACTCTGGGGCGGAATGAGACAAGTAGATTTCACGCTTCGTGGAGACATAATAGCTTCCCTTAAATAATGAACTGTCCTCTCGCTTCAAGAGGACATGAGTGATACTAAATTGCTATTATAATGAGTCTTCTTGCAATCAAGAAGACTTCAAACCCTTAGATTATCCTTCCAACTATAATTGATTACTTGAGATCAAGTGACAAACTTGATCTCTTAAAATTAGGAAGGCCGGATTTACGGGAACTTCAATCGACGAGAGATTTTGAAAAGGAAATGGGAGACTTGTCGTAGACAAGGATCCTTTAAAGTAGCTTCAAAATTATAAACTTTCAGTGTACCTTTTAGTGAATTCGAAATTGGAGCTGATGTACTCGAACTTCGAACTGTATGAGTGATACTTGAAGGCTTAACACAAGTCTCAGGATGACCTCTCGAACACTCCAAGAAAGTAGTACTCCACCTCGATGACTCTTGAGCTGTAGCGCTTACTAATACCCATATTACAAAAAATAAAATTATTTGTATTTACTAAATGTATTCACTATATGTGCAAACTTACGGAGTCCTTAAGGCTTCCAGGAAATAAAAATACGACTTATAAACTAGATAAATTCATGATATTGTGGTAGCAACCAAACTGTTTCAAAAACAAATGAGAAATGAGAAGAATCTCTGTGGAGCGTCTCCTCTGTCGAAGAAGTGAGGCGAAGAGGGAGAAGTAGCTATCTTGCAGGTGTTATTTCCATCTTCCTTATGCTACCTGACTCAACCTGCATTTGAGTCGCTCCTACTCATTCGCTAACTTGTGTCCTTGAGAATCCAGAAGGTTCAGGCTACTCATAATCTGACTATCTATAATATGACTAATGTGATATAATCAGAACTGAAAATAATATTCCCAATGTTGTCAGTGACCGTATGTAAATGGGAAAATGAGACACTAAATTATCCAGAACTTGCTAAAATAAATCTAAAGAATCCAAACTGCAGTCACAAATGATATCATAATGATGTAAACTAATATAATTTATCTGAAGGCATGAACTCAGTAAAAATTATACCTTCGCATCATACAATGTTATTGTCTTCCCTACCCTTTAATGGTTAAGGGTTGATACCATATTGATCACATTAATACCA
>JAQGAC010000989.1:0-16802 GCA_034696585.1 Isotomurus maculatus
ATTTCCAGGAAGGACGCCTTTTTTAAACCTCAAACTGAGGGCATTTAAAAACTCAGAGGGTGTGATTTTGGTAGTAATAAGAATAATAAGCTAACCTCTTTGGGAAGTAGAACTGTAAAAGTGTGTAGACGTGTGTAGTTAATAATATGACTTCGTGTAAATATCTTCTGGGCTCTGTTTTAGGACAGAAGGAATCTACAATTTATCCCACCTTCCCCACATATTTTTTATGTGTTTATAGTTCAACCGAATTATTTGTCTTGCGAAAATAAGGTCAACTGGAATACAAACACAAGATCGAACATTCATTCACCCTGATCAGCCTTTTTGTTTGTCCTAACGAATTATTAACTTGATTCTTGTAAAGAACCTTTCTCTCTTGATCTTCGGGGATTAAAAAGTCGTTCATCCAACATGAGATTGTGTAACGAGTATCCAGAATTATGTTTGTTCACGGCTGGGTGACTTTTCCAAGGAGATTTGAGCACAGAGCAGATGGCTCGTGAAGATCTGAGGATCTTCCTCCTATTCCCACTAATCCATCGCCCATGTGCTTCAGCAGGATTTTTGCCTGGTAGATAGTGTAAGCCAAAGAGACAAGGACAAGGACAGAAGTTCCTAACAAGCATCCGCCTAATTAAACTTGGACCCATCCGAACATCCTTCCATCCGCAGAAAGTTCCGAGCTTCAAAACTGAATTTCAACGCAAGGTACGCATAAGCTGGGCTTTCACCTATGAACAGCTGCTTGATGGACTAATTAAGCAATATATTACCTAATTACGCTGCCACGCAGTCAAGTGACAAATTCTCAATGCAATTCAACTATATACACCGATAAATCAATCTGGTCTGGGGACCGGATAACCCGATAAACTACAGCACAAGACGCAAAAGGAAGTATAAAGCCTAATGTTTACGCACCCATGTTTTCCGAACATTCATACAACTTTTCTGTCTCATAAAACACCCAATAATAAAAAGTGTGTAGGGTTTCTTCTTGAGCAGAGTCGTGAAATACTTGAGTTGTTGCCAGGATTCTTCGTCCATTCCATACTTATTTGCAGTAGCATTCAACTTTCAAAATAAAAAACGACCTGTGCACACATTTTCTGTCTAACCTGATTACATGTCTGTAACACATTGGAGGGAGGTTCCTCAGATATTTCAATAAAGTCTTACACAAATTTGAATTCCTACAAGATCCTAACTTACACAGGAGGAGATACAGCCTGCGACAACATGTATTCTGACAGGCCTAAAAGCTGACTGCACCAGCATTACACTCCGAATTCCGGGTTCCTGGGAAAACTCTCTTCAATAGTTTCATCATTTCGACCACACGAAAACTCATTTTATTCCAGTTTACTTGCCTGAATCAAAATGAGAGACACGTTTACACTACTGGCTTCAGAAGAATGCTCATTAATTCTATCACGTTGCTCAGCTGACCTTATATTTAATGGCGAAAGTTGGTCTTTCTTGGATCTTTCGTGAGACAGATATTGAGATGAGAGTGTGCTGGAAACACCGGAAGAAATGTTTAATGGGGTTGTAGGTGCTCATTACTCTTTGCACGGTATCTCGAGATAAGATTACTCATGTTTCGCAGATAAATTGTGGTGTACGGCGACAATAATCAACTATTGGTTGGTATACTTTCTTTGGCAAGTATTGATGTCTACTTCGTGCATCTGTGTCACGGTGGAACCCATCAAAACTGCAACGTCAAACTTTTTCATTCACATTTTCGACACACTTTTCTTCCTCATTACGAACCTTCCTTCATCCTTCCTATTGGCCAAAGTACTTAATTTTCCGTTTAAAAAACTGCATCCCACGTACAAAGGAAGTGTATGCCAGCCAACACATTTACACAAGGAGCAGAGGAGATGCATGCGAGAAATGAAAAGCACTTTTATATCTCAAGGCATTCACAGATAAGTGAGCTTGTTGTAACACTTGTAACTGATAATTTCCCATTCCATTTCAACCCCACGACAATTACGAGCTGCCCTAAGTAATCCATCAAATATCAAAGCTTTCCAAACTCCAAGGATTATCAAAAGAAACTACACACAAATTTGCCAATGTTGATCCTTGTGTATTGCAGCAGTTCTAACCTTCAGACTTAATTGAGATTGCATGCTTGGCGATTTCGAAAGGCAAGTTTCTCCTTAATTTAACTTTCTTCCGATGAATAAGGCTAGCAGAGGAGAGGAGGAGGAGAGGGAAAGACGTGATGTACCATCAATCATGTGCTATCATCATTATCATTACGAAGAATGGCAGAATGGGACAGTAGCTAGGCGAGTCTCGTAGTACACTTCATACAGTTCGTTTGATTCGAGCAACAAATCTTCCCTATGATTATCCACTTGGGACATGGCTTTGAGAGTTTTGACTTTGACATCGCTAGCAATTGCATGCACACATTCATTTGATTGCTTTTGAATGGAGATATTTCATAGTTCTCATTTCCTACGCTTTAAATGAATCACGCAAACAAGATGAACGCATTCAAAGCTTCCACAAACCTTGACATTCACCAGTCGATTTTTATGACTTCACACTCAATCTACCAAACTAGAGTCTAGTTGCTAGACCACAAATACTAATCACTATTATGTCATCATCATCATTCTCAGCGCTGCATACAGTCACAGTTAATTACGCAGAGCGCACATTCAACATTATACACTTCCCTGTTGAAGAGACGATACGATAAGCAGCTCAGAGCTACTCACATTTCAGGAAGACTTTCGCAAGACCCCAGCAGCACAAGATTTTGTTTCAGGTAGCTGCGGAACTAAGAAGTTTTAAATGTCAAGAGAGATTCCTTAAATACTCACTCATATAGGTTATATCCAACGTAAAATATTCATTAGGTTCCTCACTGTCAGCGTCTTGATTATAAAATCTTATTTCTATGCACTCGGACTTTAATTCATACATTTACAACTTTGCTGCTGCTGCTGCTCCTATTGAATCGAAGTAAAAGTTAGAAAAGTCTACCCGCTAAGCAATTCTGTGTGATGTAAACTTCGGTTTCTTTGAGGACAACTTTGTGACACGCAAATTAATGATTGTGTGAATAGACTTTAATTTTGCAACCGATGCTGCCGATCTAACTTCTTTAGTGAATTAAGCATCATTAAAACTTCTGCTGCTCCTGCTTAAAGAAAAAGATTAACTCTTCACCATCACGCAATGCGAGCTTTGTTTTCTTACGTCATTCTTCTATCCGACAATCCGACCGAACCATAATGGTCATGAAGAACAAAATTACTGTTTCCGCATGTACACATCCAACTGGATAAGGTGACATTGGCGAAACGGAGAATACGCAAGCCGACACATGACACAAGTTGACACTTAAAAGACTTTTAGCAGATTATACCCTCACTGAAAGCCAATCCATGTAATAGGGCCGTTTGTTTGTGGCATTTAGAATTTCTTCGTTTATTGTTTCAGTAGATCCCTTCAGTGAAACCAGAAGAGATTTTTTATTCTTCCCGAAAATATTGAAATACTCATTGCTTAGCTACGATTCTGTCATGATTTGCCAACTTAAGTCACGCAGATTCGTTGATTCGTTCTGCATTACGCACCGCTCACTAATATTCTTTTAGTAAAAAAATAGCTCGCACACCAGCTGGTGATAAGTTGTTTAATTAAAAATGCGTATGTGGTTTTAAACTCCAAATCCTTATGGAAACTTATTAATTTGATTATATATTCATTTTTTCAATTTTTTCCAAAGCTTAATTTTGATGGACTTAAGTCACTCTGATGTGTGTTCCATTAAACTTCAAGCAATCATGTAACCGATAACTCCAATATCAAACAATGAGAATGACCTCGCAGTATATCATATGTGCAGTTGTTTGTTCTTTTACCGACTTGCACTAATTTCCCGATAAGTATTCAATAATGGGTTGGAAGTTGGAACTAATCATGAATTCATGAGGGCCTGCCTGTTTTGCATTGCCCACATTTAAACAAAGTAACATTTTAGTCCACAGGCTGCAAGGAGAGGATCATATGATTACTATCACAATGCATAATAATGTATATCTACTTTCTATTTACAGTAATTTCTGATTTCTATTGTATCTGTCTCCTTTTGCTCCTTACGCAACAACACACAATATTACTGTAACTTAATTTCACTTCGTCCTTATCACATTACAAACACACATTCCACTCCATTATGATCGCAGTGTGTGTGGATATACCCAAGTTACTCAACAAAAAGTCTATAAATGCATTTCCTGCATGTTGTCTTCCTTTGTACAATAGGACAGGTTTACAAGTCTCTACAGTCTACATGAACAAAGCTCTGCGAGTGAAGGTATGCGCCCTACTAAAGAACCATGCACAATCCCCTTAAAGCATTAATAACACGAGAACTGGTTATGACTCATCACTGCAGAACCATAAAAATAAAATTAGCAAAAAGCTGATTCAACTTTTGCTATGCACTTCTACGTTCTATCTGCGAATCTCTTGTTGCGTTTCGTACGCTCTTAATATTTTTTAAAACAATCTTGTTGTCTTACTTGTGTTTCAAATTCAATTCATTGTAGTGACTGCAATTCAAAATTCGTTTTATAATTCCGTGCTAATGAAAATAACATGATCATGCTATTTACGTCAAAGTTTGTATGATGTAATTTGATTTGTGCCCACAAAATCACGTTTAAGGCAATAATTTCATGAATTGAAGGAAATGTTGATTTCAATTTGACTTGACGAGACTAGAATCGCTAAGTGTGTTAGTTGGATTACAACGTTGAACGTTCTTCCTAAGTTGGAGATTACGTAGGAGGCTTAATAAATTCTAATAAAAATAGCAAAACTGATTTGGTTGTTGAAACAGAAATGAAGAGTGTGTAGAAAACTAGTTTTTGTTATCACCTCATCCATTAATAATAGACAACTTCACCGTATGAATGAGCATCTACAATGGATTTGACGTCCACTTACTTAAACGAAGTCATTTTTACGCCAGTCAGCAATTGGAAGTTAAGAAAGTAATAATATTTCATTTTAGGTCGTCGTCATTTCATTAATTCTGTGCCTGCATGCTGCGTACAAATGGCATAAATAATATTATACCACGTAAAAACTTATCTAAGAAGATCAGTAGACGGAAGTAGAGTTTTGTAACAAACAACAGTCAACAGTCGTCGTCATTTGATATTCGCTACGGTAGATTTGTTACATTCAAAATGATTAACCCACCTCTCTATTAACTTCATTCAACTTTCAAACTTCTACTCACATCAAAATAATCTCTAAATGATAAATTGCTAGCGAATTTATTTAAGCACACGTGCTTTGCTGCTATTACTGATGGCTGAGGAAACTAAAACCGTTTAGACGTTTCAAGTTTCATCCAGTGAAATGTTTTTGCAGATGCTCGCATAATTAATTTTCATATAAAATTCTGAAGAATAATGTAAACAATATTTTTGCAGAGATCGACCTACGCAAATCAGGTAGATTAACATTGCTTACACAAATTCAAAAGTTACGATGGCATTATTATCTTCATGGAAGAACGAGAAAGAAGTGTGTGCGTGTGTTTTTACTTGTGAAGCATCTGCTGGGGACTTATTATTATTAATACGAGCAGAGATAATGTGTTTGACTTGCAGTAATCAAACGAAAACAAATTTGTTTTCTCATGTGTAATGAAATCTGGAGGAATGTAGTGTTGGACTTAGCGAGATGTGTAATATTTCACCATCGGTGTACTTATTATGTCTGAGCTCATGGCTATTAATATCTTGAATCAGTTGATTCGTGAGCTTGCTTGGAGAGTGTGGTGCAGTATATGAATGTATGCATGTATGTATGTTATATTGAGTATCGAGCACATTGCAAAATCCTACGGTTCAGTGAGTGAATACATGAATCATGAGAAGTACATTCCATCCACCATGTTCAATAGACACAGAGAGTGAATTAAGTACAATTGTATAATGCAACTTTCGTGCCGATTATTCTGGAGCAGAGTAGTCGATGATAATGCATTCCACGTAGAAAGCCCCACTTCTGGAACACGGCCACTCTATAATCGGATTTTACCGTTGATTGCATCCAACAGATGATATTTCATTCCCTTACAGCTCCATGTAAGTTAAGTTAAAAAATCCCAAAAGGTTTTGGAGTTTAGACTACTACGTCCTAACACAGTTTAATGTATAATTTATGACTACAAATCTTAATCCACGACAGTTGATGAGATCAGAAGAAAAGTTTGTTTGAATCAGAGCACGAAATTGTGCGACATGGTCCGTATAGTAGGATTTATCGCCCAAGGATCGTACTGCATCATGCATGTGTTTACAAAACAACTAGTGGAAACGGACAAAAGACCAATTGTCGATGAAACGACCTAATTAGTTTATCTCTGTGCAGTTCTGTCATCTCCCCAATACTTTAATGCCCATATAGCAGTGATCATACTTTCATAACTACACACGGTAGCTCTCGAATGATCCAAACGATTCCAGAACATCTCCACACACGTTTCCCTTTCCTTCATTGACTTACATTTCCAGAGCAAGTAAAATCTTACTAGTAGACACAACCGACGGACATGAACAACTTTATGATTAGTTGTAAAGATGATGGAAGCCGATTACATTTATTCTTGTACAACTAAAATACTGAAATAACTAATGCTCTACTAGTAAAACTAGTAACGAGTATTGTCTACTACTGTAGTAAGGCATTATCAACATTTTACGCTAAGGTTCATAACGATACTTCTCAGAATTCTACAGATAAGAGACCATCCAGTCCGAGCACATGGGAAATCTAATCGTATTTTTGATAAAGCACGTTTCCTCTTGACTAAACTATAATTTGAACCCCACTCATTCATAAACTTTACTATAATACTATAATAGTAGTAAATAAATATTTATGTAGTAGTAGTGAAACTTGACCACACAAGATATGTCATTCTTCGTCTCTGTAACTAACCGACTTTCTTTGATAAACCCGAGTAAATAAACAAAACATTAAGATAACTAAAGCATCTTGTGTTTCATTGTGTCACAAACCTCGTCAAATAAAATTTAACTGTCACATTAGTTTAAACTAGTTTAATAAACAAAATTCTTTGGATCAGCCTTTCCATCTTCTTCCTTGATTTATTAATATAATAAAAACTGCAAATACATTTCACTTACCCATTCTGAAGCAGCTTCACAGCAAATTCACTATATAAGCCCGATTTGAATTAGAAATTTCCGTGGTGTATTTATAGTAGGCTGTAAATAATTACTAGCACAGTTTGAGTCTTTGAGTCTCGCAAAAGAAAAGTACTTAACAGCGATGAAATCGACGCACAATTGTAAACTCACTTGTAAAACAAAAGGAAATTAATGAACTAGTATTGAGACTAAAATATAAAAATGTACGATAGAACTTGATAAGTTTAAAACACAATGAGTGTTATGTCCGCATAATTCTATCAATATTAACTCACCACTTGATACATAAAACAATTTGGAAAGCGAGGAATTCAATAATCAAAATCAAAATAGCCTTTTGTGAATTACTCCTGAATATACACCAACAAGTTTGAATTAATTAGGAGATGTATGAATAAGTTTGGCTAATTAGGAGTGAACAATGAAGCACACACTCGCTCACTAAGGAGAAGAATTGACGACTGCACTGTCGAGAGTCGAGGAGACACTGTCGACTGCAGAAGCAATTGTTAAGTTTCAGAACTTTTTTATTGTTATATTCCCAGCAAGATGATGGAGAGAAGTGGAGGAACTTTAAATCGAACAGAAGAATCGAGACGAAATATGATTTCTTCTTTTATTGATGGGCGATGAAAAAGAATGTAAAAAATTAGGAGCTGAAACTATCAGTGTGAGTAGAATTGACCAATTTGTATTTTTTGCAAGGCAGGGAATCCATGAATTGATGAATTATATAATTGGAGAGAGAGATTTGATTCGTGCTAAAGCATGAACCACAGCCCCACCAAGAATATATATTCCTCTGAGCGTTTATTCTTAGGCGATGCACCTTCTCGCTTAACTCACTTCGAGAATAAACTGTGTGCTGCAGTAGTTAATATTCCCTTGTGGAGAGAATTAGTTTGGGTGATTACATAGTCGAAGACCTAATAGCGATTAAGTAGCGAGAAGATCATACACACACAATTTAACGTGAAGTGACCGGTTTGTTCAGAATGATGTGAAGAAGATGGTGCGACTAGGAAATGTTGATGACGAACAGAACTTAATATTCCTGGAGTAGAATACGAAGGTGGAACTGCGGGACTTACTTACGGACTCGTACAACTTAAGGTCTCTGTGAGACGACCAAACCTTTTTAATGATAATGAATGATGATTCAATGATTCTGGGTTGCCTGCCTTGGCGAATAGTTTTTTGGGCTGATATGTGTGAATGAGGAGCCGCAGCACTACAGCACCACAGAATGAGAGATTTTTCGGCGGCGGACTGTTGAGTCAGTCAGTCACTGTACTACATGGGAAATATTTTGATATTCTAAGGCAGAGTTGTGTGGGAGAGTGTACAAGGATCTTGGCATCAGTCGAGAAGGGAGTGGTCAGCGCATTTCCACCTGGGGAGTGTGTCAGCCAACCTTCCCTTCCTTCCCCAGCAGGTCATCCAAGGGCCTTCCTCTGGGGCTAAACTTGGGAGTCATCGTTGGATGCTACGAGTCATATCTTTCATACTACTGCACTACATCAGGGATGGATATGTAGGTAAGCAGCTATACACATGGATGGAAGGAAAGTGAGATTTGGATGATGTTGATATAGCAGAGTCTACAACACACAAACGCAACCCTTTCCTTCTCGCTTTCCATTGAATAACCATTTTTTACTACTACTCCCTTCATTCGTCCACACTCAACCAGACTCACTCGCGTTGCTCATGCCACACAGCAGTTCATCTCGAATCTTTGCAACCCATGGTAGACCCTTTCCTCATCTGAGGACGTTGTTGCACTCCTCTCACTTCACCCTCATCTCTTCTTAAAGCCATACGTCTCCACAATTACTCTCATCCCTTAAGTTCCCTAAACGAGGCTTCCGTAGTATGCTAGTGATTCCAAAATATTATCATTATAACAGATGTCCTACCGTACACTTCTTCTTAACAAAAATGATTAGAAGGAATAACCAACATGATTAGAGTATGTTCACAAGAAACCATGAATTTATTCTATCAAAGTATTTCACTATCATCGTCATCATCGAAAGAGTCTGTTGGAGTTGTGTGTGGCGTTACACTCTGTACGAATATACACAGGATTTTCTAAGCGATTAGACGATTAGAGTAATAAACTGATGTTCGTATAATTATTTAATTACCTCCGGATACTTTACTACCATTGTTTGGCAAGTTTTAAAAATAAGCTTTGGGGTTCTTCACTACTTTTACTTTGGTTGTATCATCATGACATGTTGAGATTTAATGATACGTCAGATACAGTTGCACTAACCATGACTTACTACATAACTAAAGCTTACAAAATGCAATTTTTGACTTAAACACACATAAAAGTCAAGTCCGATAGAATTTAAGTTTAGTAAATTATTTATAGATCAGCAGGACACTTGTACAACCAGAACAGATTATGTAGTGCTTATCCACAGTCGGCTAGCTGAATAATAACCCAAAGCTTAACTATTCTCGGCTTGGATGTACAGTAAATTGTAGATGTACGAATCAGTGGGAGCTTCTACAATCTTGAAGCTTAAAACACAAGCTATAAATTGTTTTTTAACTTGTAACGCTAATCATGTCAGTCGATGACGTCGATGAGACTCATAAGTAGTGTGAATAACTAATAGTAAAGCTAGAAAGTATTTAAGCACATCAAACAATGACGTAATAGTATGATCCAACCTGAGGATTCATGGCAGAACATTCTGCTTGTCGTGTTTAACTCTATGGTTTCAATTTTTGTTTACATAAAATCACATATTGAATATTATTACGTGAATAGTTCTTTCGTGTAACTATAAAGTACGTAGTAAATAAGTTGTATCATTAAATACCCTTATCAGTGGGGTGACGAAATTCGTTTTGTGCATTTGAATATTCAACCTGTTTGAGATGAGACGTTCCGCTGTCATTCTATTCCAGCAAGTATTCTTTGACGAGAATCATTAACTATTATTACATTAATTTATAATACAATGCGACGAATCTACAAATCTATAGGTATCTCTTTCAACGTCAACTTCTACGCCAATTTTATTTGTACGCTACTTCGATATATTAACCCAAATGTCGATACGCAGTTAGGTAACAGTTGGTTTTGGGAGGAGTAATTGAATATTATTGTTGGTTAAGGTTGAACTATTTTCAAATTCCAAATTCAATCGTTGTCTGACTCTCCTTCACTGGAGTAACAAGTTGCTGTAGCTTGTCTCATGTAAGGTGTTGAAGAAATTTGCCTGCAACAGAATTTTCCTTTTATTGGTACAATGTTTAATTTGTGCAACTTAAGTCTGGGGAAATAAGTTGGGATAGGAAAATGTTGTTTGACGCAACTTTGAATAGACAAAACCAAGCTACTACGTAAATAAATAACAAAATGTAGCAAAAGGTAAAACAAAACAAAGGCTAAGAAAAAGAAGGCTCAAGTTTTAACAACAGCAAACCCGAAAATTATTCATAAAAATAATAAACTTGTCAACTTCAAGCAGACTACTCTGTTACATGAAACAGATTACTTGCGTTATCTCTTACCAAGCTTACTCTATCACTCAAACTACTCGTGAAACTACATAGCTCACCTAAGCCAATTCATCTATGGTGACAGAATATAATAAGAAAAATTGGATATAGTTTATCCAATTGTGCAGGAAGGCATGAAGAGGTAAAGCGAAAGAAGAGTAATGTACAAAAGTGCAGCAGTGGCAGTTTGTGAAAAAAGTTAAGAATCAGAATCAAGTTTTGGTCGTTTAAATACTGGTTTAGCATCAATATCATCCGTGTCATTCTGGATGATACTGGTTGTGGTTAAAGCAATAGATGTACGCGCGTCAGTAATATCATCTGTGACTTCCGGGTGCTGAGGAGATTCTGGTGTTACTGGTGCAGTATAAGAAATAACTTCATACCCGAGCCGCCGGTAGTGATTCAGCCATTCATCCACCATCTGAGCTACCAACAAAGGCCGCTTCTGGATTCGTTGTCTAGCCACCATTATTCCAGTTTCAGTAAAACTGACATCCAACCATTGACTTAGAATGTATTCTTC
This sequence comes from Isotomurus maculatus, assembly GCA_034696585.1. Lineage (NCBI taxonomy): Eukaryota > Metazoa > Arthropoda > Collembola > Entomobryomorpha > Isotomidae > Isotomurus > Isotomurus maculatus. The sequence goes on from JAQGAC010000989.1 coordinate 11,284, forward strand.
TTTTCCAATCTAGAATATTAGCGATAAAATAAATTAGTTATGTCGACAATTTTGAAAGCAACATTTTTATACAAACTAGTGAAAATCTACGATTTCACGTACCTCCGAGGGATTTAAAAATTGAATGGGTAGCAGAGCTCCTTCAACAGTTGTTAAAGGCAAATATACTGATCTGCTGTTGATGCCGTCACTGTCTAACTGCGAGGCAGCATTATCCCTGGCAATCGGATCGCAATCAGGCTCCATTGCAACTAAGGCAGAAAAGTGGCCCCTGGTGTAGCCTAATGTAATAGGCCATCTCCAGCAAAAGCTAGGCTCCCATAACAAAGGCAGGTAGACACCTACACAATTGGGGGCTTTCAGAGATACAATTCTATATGACCAAAGAATATCAGATGAACAAACACACACCTTCAAATCTGGCGAAGCCCAATGTCTCACCGCGATAACTTTTAACATATTTAACTCCGTAAACGATTATTGGACGTCGCAGTATGTGCGCCAGAGCGAAGATATGTAGTTGCTCAAGACTAGATCCAGGTTGGCTAGCTACATGAAGGAGATTCGCCCAATCAGCTGAGCACTGCGCTTCATTAAGACTGAAGTTTAATAAGCGAGCGTACAGAATTTCACTGTCCTTCCATCGATGATAAAACCTATGTAAACAAAAGTGTCAGGTAACTCAAACCGAACAGTTGGACTGAATCATTCGGTTCCAACCGGAGAAAACTTCATGTCATTATAACGATTTTACTTACTGGTTAGTACAGTCATGCAGGGAATCGGACAGTGCCCGTCGTAAGTGATTTTCTCTGTCAAATATTCCCCATGTACTTTGTAGGACCGAATCCAGCAAGCAGTCTCCAGCAGATCGATTCCACAACGCATACAAACGTGAATTTAATTGGTCACAGACTTCACCTGACCAATTGATTATTCGACCAGCCTCTAACTCTTTTTGTACATCTCTGTCGAGAACTTCATCGAATAAAGTCTCTTGAATTTGCGGTTGCAGATCTTCAATTTCTAGTATCATATGATCATAATTATTAATACGGATTAACAAAACAATCTGAGACTTAACAAACAAGTCAAACCTGAAGGTAAAGTGAAGGTGGCAATTTCAGAACTGAAGTGACACCGTAACGGTCCTTTGCGCTGTCGGATGGATGACATGAGGTGCCTTCTGATTTCAATTGCAATACCGGGAGCTGCATTTGAAGGAACTCTTTTGACTACGGACGGTCCTCCATCTACTTGTGCCAGCAAAATGGCCAACACGTTTTCTTGTTGGAACCTGAAATACAAAAATCGATTGATCAATATTTTAACGTTCTACGGCTACTTTTTGCAATTTTGTAAATTCTAATACCGTAAAGCAAGATGAATTAAAGTAAGCCCGATGTCAAAAGCTGAAGGCCGATCAAGAAAATTAACTTCAGCCTCGTTCAACTGCCTTGCTAGATCTCCTCCGGAAGACATAAACGCTTGAACTGCCTTCACATCTCCATCCACTGCACCACAACAAGCATCCAGCCACTTCCGGTCCATATCACTATTCATGAAAATTCTTCGCCTTCTGGAGGCATTGTCAGCATAAGAAGCATTAACCGAGTTCTCTTCATCGACATTTCCATAATCGAAGCATTCTATCGATGCTCCTCGTTTGTGGAGAGACATGTTAGTTAAAGATGGCACCATCACAGAATCAACGGCTACATTACCTCGTGAAGAATAGTTATTACCCTGCTGAATTTCATTTGTTCCTACAGAAGACACTTGATCGTCATCGAAGTATCTTGGGCACATACACATGACGCACTTAGACGATCTGGGCCAATTGTCATACGTGCATACAACACAGGTCCACTTGGTAGGATTAGGTGCGGCATTTGGTGACGGAGAGACTGTCTTTGGACTATTGTTGGGAGTAGAAATAAACTTTTCCGCACCCAGCGGACTGGATCTGACTTTATCGGGAGTGGTAACGGTAGACTTAGCTGAAGTGAATCTTGGCGGAGTTACGATTCTTGGAGGCGTAGTTATTCTTGGTGGTGTAGTTATAGGCGACGGAGTTCGACTGCGAATACGATTACGTTTGCAATTATTAATTTCTTTGTTGTTGATATAGTCGGTTATTTCTTGAATTTGTGACACTGAGTTTACTTGACATTCTGTGATTATGTCATTGTTTTGGCATTTACTATGATTGACTTTGTTAGGAGACGCATTCAGTAGGTTTTTCACATTGCATTGGCCACAGGAAGACGAAGGTCTTGAATTACAAGGAGAATGTGGGCACCTCTGAGACAAGTGATTTCGAGTGTTAGGCAGGTCTACACATGGCTCAGAACCACTGGCACTTTCGACATCAACCTCCGACAGATACGAATCGGACTGTGCAGATGTATCCGTCAAAGCGAGCTTTGTTGTTGTCTGATTTTGAGCTAGTTCACTTGCATTCAGGGACAGACCGGGATTATTTACTTTATTTGTGATTGTGCTGTCAGTGTCATCGGAATCCCCGTTGTCTTCCACTATCCGTTTCGAAGTAAGGGATTGCGGAGATGGACTCCCGTCCTTCTCTTTTGTTAAAATGTTGCGGTAAGAAGATTCTTCTGTAGATATGCCACTAACAGAAATCGACGGAGGAGCACCTTCTTCGATTACTTGCAGAGGTTTAGGCGATCTATGGAATTCAAAGGCAATTTTAATTTTGGTATATTAATTTAATATATTTACGTAAGTGTTCTTGATATCTCAGGGTATCTGTATTCACTCACCTGCACATTGTACATTTTAAAGCAGACTGCCAGTTGAGGTACGTACAGTACAGACACTCCCACTTAGATCCATCACAGCTCATCTTGCATCCGTATGTGTTTCGCTTGACTCAGAATTCGTTTCTGTCAAGACCTAAATGGACTGTATTGTCTGGTTCTTAAATCAAAGCGTAAGTCCACTTTGGTTTCAATAAAGCGAAGGAAAGTCCCTGGGTGAATTAACCAGGGGAACAGGAACAGCTCAGAAGTTGATCTTTTTATTTTGGATTAAGACAAAGTGGAACTAGAAATTGAAACTAAGGTCGTGCACCTCTCCTCACCAGTTTACCCCACAGCCGTAACCTGATTAGAAGACCAATAAAACGCAATGTTAACATAAGGTGTGATAAAGATGCTACAAAGGGTAAGGAGCTTTAAAACTTACCAGGTTTCATGAATCCGTCATGAACTCATTCATTACTTGTACTGTCAAGGTAGGCCGTTGCACGTAACTCCTGATGAATTGGTTTATTTACCGATGGACCAGCCACGCTAGCTCAAGTAGTACGATTTAGTCATTCAGTTGTCAGTTACACGAGCACTTAGATTCACTTTGATTAGCTCATGTATTGATATTCATGCATAGATCTGAGTTTCAATTTGACTCTACGTTCCTGAAACAAAATCACAAAACAACAAATCATAAAGAATGTACAACTTAATAAAAATATCACCAAGGAATAAAGCGCAACTTACTTCTAACTAAAATACTTCTCGACACAGAGAATTGCTCATATTTCTACGTTCTAAGGCAACGAAGGTATTATTAAGTCCTCAACAGGTCAAATAAAATCTCCAGCACATCAGCAGAACCTTCCGAACTCGTCCCAATCACCTTTCCCCATAAAACACGATATCGTCAGCTTACTGAAGTTCTGTGGAAATCCAAAATCAAAATTGAGATCACCAGTCGCTTCCCCATTCTTCCAACAGTCGATTTCGCACTTACACGTAATTCAGTTTCAAATTCATGAATCTTTCTTCCCACAGGATAGTATTCCTCACAGAGATCAGCAAAACAGTAATTGAAGTATACTTTGCATAAAAACCCCCGAAATGTGTCCTTCTCCAGGTAATTGATGCTCAAGACTCAAGACGCAACACAGTCGCCTCTCGCATCCATCCCCTACAATCAAATAAACAATCCAATCTCATTTACAATCCACAGTACTCTAGAACCAAAAACAAGAAATGAAACTAAATCTCACTTCGCACATTTTCACTTTCAAAAACCAAAACCCTTACCGATGATTTTCAAATTGTCAAGCTGAATAATAACAATCCCCTCACCTTTCAACACCACCCACGTTAAACTAAACCTTTGCTCCTACTCTTCCCTAAAAACACAATCTACTTGTAACTTTCAAAACAACTTGATGTCCCGAACCTCGGAACTTGACGCTAACAAAATTCAAAAACCACGGCTTCAAAAAAATCTAACCAAGAAATGAGCGCGGATGTGAAAAGGCGCAACACTGGCAACACGACATAGAGACGTAATTTTCACGAAATCACGAATTTGCACTAAAAAAAGTCTAATCGAAGCCTAATTAAACACTAGGAACCAATATAAACGACTTTCCAGAGTGCAGAGCACGTTGGGAACAACACACGAATCCCTGTGAAATGTTCGGAAACGCAAAGAATTTAGCGACAGAAATTTTAGCAAAAAATTGACGAGAGAACAACAACAGATTTTTGCTTTCTCCTCGCTCACGACACGAAAACCATCTGAGAGGTTTGCTCCTTCTCCCTCACCACACACACACACACACACACACACACCACACACACACACACTGTACGCAGCTCTATAGTGTGTGTGTGTATTTGAATATCAGTCTCATATAATCCTATGCAACTCTTGTGACTCTATTCATCTAATAGCTCACGTAATTAAGCGATGGGTGCTAACACAGCATGTTGAGATGTACGTGAAGAGTTGAATGAAATAACGCAATGATTTACCTGTGGAGGGTGGTGGTGGTGATGATGAAGGATGAATGAATGAAGGGAGTCGAATGTCGACTGTTTGTGTGGAGTCAGGTACCCTAAAGGAATTACGTGTACAGATTAAGGATTACAGAGTTATGGCTGACCCCTTGGCAGATCGCTTAACGATGTAGCCTGAAAGTAGACTACTACTAGAGTTCTAGAAAAGGTGGTGTTTGTGCGAAAGTCAATTTTAAGGGAATGTCTGGCAGGTTAATTAAAGCAGCTTTGGAGGTAACTCGTCATGATTATGTTATTGTTATGAGAAGGCTGCGAAGAATAATATTAAGGATTTTATGTATTGTTTCTGTTTTGTGTGTGTCTCTAGTTGAGTGCAGTTTGTAGTTAATATAGTTAGTGAGTGTAGTAAATACTACAGTGTAATGGTTTTAGGTTGCATGAGAGGCAGGTAGGTGGATAGGTAGGTGGTGGTGGATTGTATGGATGGATGTTGTTGGTGATTATAGCAGAACTGCACTAAGTCAGAAATGTCTGAAAAGAGAGATATATTTGTATTTGATTGTATATGCGGAATGGGAAGGAGATAGGTAAATAAAGACAATCTGTGTTATATGCAAAGTGAATATCAACGAGAGATCTACGTGCTCCTGTCTATTATATTCGCATAGACGTACTTCGGTAGCATGGGGACCTAAATCTACCGTCATTTTTTAAAACGGTTTTTTTCGTCCTTGCTCAATAAAG
>JAQGAC010000990.1:0-16787 GCA_034696585.1 Isotomurus maculatus
TGAAGGAGAACCCTATCCGAAAATTGTATGGCTACAGAATAAGTAAGTATGCAAGGTCTTTTTTGTTCTTTCCACATGCATTAGACACGATATGTAAAATCATACGCTTCAACTAAAAGTGATAATTTACTTGTGTATTTGTATCTGACTCACCAGCAACGAGATAAATTCTCACTTACCCCCGAGATACACCATAATGGATGATGGCACTCTGATGATAGCCAATGTGCAAACCGAAGATGTCGGATCGTACGAATGTATCGCGAGGAGTGAAGCTGGTGAAGCGAAATCACGAAGAGCTGTGGTGAACTTGAATGATGCGTTTGAATATCGGACCCAGCAGCGACCTCGATTCGTTAAGCTGCCAATAGATCAAGAGGTATCTGAGGGCCAGACTCTTTCGCTGAGTTGTGAAGCCACAGGAGTCCCGACGCCAGTAATCCGGTGGTTCCACAACGACCAACAAATCTCGGGGAATCATAGGTCAGAGGTGAGAGCAGAGAATGTTTGGAAAGTATTTCTGAAAGAATGGAAGATTCTGGGAGATAACTAAAACTGAAAGAGACCAAATAGATTCTACTTTCAACTTATTCGCATATTCTCATTTGTCCCCATTCTTCATTGTGACTCGCAGCTTCTCATTCATGCTTTCTCAACCAGATGAAAGCCTCCTTTCATCTCCGACGCTGTGGTTTGTTTGAATTGTTCAAGTGGAATCCTTTCATTATTATTTAGATTACAGAGTCTCACCTACTTGTGCAAAATGCGACGCGAGATGATGAAGGTGTGTACCGCTGTTCAGCAGGGAATTCGGGAGGAAACATTTCAGCTGTCGCACAAATAAGGATCCTAGGTTGTGAACACAATGCTCAATCTTTGCATAACATGTTTCCCCGTGACTGTGTGATAATCATGATGCATTAGGGAACTCGGATTCTATCTTACGTTCCTAGTGAGCAAGGAATCAAGTCTCATTCCCTATTGTTGTTTTGTGTAGCTGCTCCAGCCGGACCCACATGGATTCTCACACCACCTGAATCTCAAAGGCTTGTTGAGTTGGGAGAACATGTGGTTTTGAAATGCGAAGCGACTGGAACACCAACACCTTCGATTACTTGGACACACAATAGTCGACAGTTGTTTCCCTCAGACCGCATTCGGATCAGCTCTGCAGGCACGTTGTCCTTTAGTACTTTTATTCAAACTGTCTCCTATGTCCTATACTTTCTCCACATAAAATTACTTTCACTTCGACCCAAAGCTATTCTTCTTTCGGGCAATATTTTACACAAGATCTAGTAGTATTCTAGAATCTAGATTAAGCCTATTCTTATTCCGACTCAACTATCACACTGAGCTTGCGAGAATCTGTAATGTCCTACCTCCGGGATAAGAGTGATATTTGTTCCTAAAGCTCCTATACGGGAAAAACCCATTCGCTTGCCCCAAATGTAGTGATTTCCGGAAACGTGAATGATAGATGTGCCTGTCACGATGCAAGCTAAGCGGAAATTGTATTTGTAGATTAATAATCGGTGTGTCTTTCGTTCAGGAAGCAGGTTGGAAATAGTTTCCGCAACGGAGGACGATCACGGAGAGTATGGATGCAGAGCAGAGAATTCTCTCGGATTTTTGGAGACAATTACAAATATTAAAATTGTCAGCGGATCCACGCCGATTTTCACCCATGACCACACCAACCTCACTCACAGGTATAAAACAAACAGGATTTTCCGCTTCCACAGATGTGTTTGACAGTGTTTTCTGCTTACGCAATGGCTTTGATGATTAGACGTGTCTTACGTAATTGGTCCGATGGAACCACCGCCGTACCTTCGTATACTGACTATAAACGTAGAGTCCTTCTGCACACACACATTCTTCCTTTTGAGACGCAGTTAACTGAACTGACAGTAATGTAATGAGTATTCTTGCAGCAGTAGAAGCTTTTGACTGTCCTTCGGGAATACACGTTGCCTTACTTTTACTTCAGGAGAAAGTGCGTTTTCACACAAAAGCCATGTTAAATAAAAGCGAGTTCTTCGCTTTTCTTTCGCTCAAAGGGATTCTCCGCTCATATTTAATGAATGAAAGGGATGCTTTGTAATAAAATATGAAGAATCTCTGGTGCGAAGTAAATGATGGGACAGTAGTTGTAATTATCTTAAAGGTTGAGACCAGGAATGCAGCTGAAGCTCCCGTGCTCTGCTGCTGGGAATCCACCACCGTCAATTATCTGGAGGAAAGACAGACTCACTGTGGTGGAAACTCTCAGGATTTCAATTCTCCCGAGTGGTACTCTCATCCTCAACGACTTCAATCCAAATGAGGACAGTGGAGTGTACGAATGTTCGGCATTCAATGACCACGGCTTTATCACATCTGACCGGATTGTAATAGACAGCAGTAGGATGAGTATTCAAAGCAGCGTACCTTCAGCATCACAAGGAGGAGTGGGAAACAATGGTGATGACAACGATATCATTACTAACGCCTTTAAGCAAGCAAAATATGAAGTCGAAAGTGCGGAAAATGAGACGGTGAGGATTCTGTTTGACACTTCAAAGAACGGTGAGTGAAAGTTGTTTTTATTGCCGGAGAGTTGTGAAGGGACGAGAGTAACTTTCACTGTTGAAAAATGACGAGGGTAGTGATAAGTCGAGACTAACAAGGAGGAAGGTTCTATTGAACCTCGTAAAGTATTCTGAATATAAAATTTATTGAAGCAGAAGTACTTTCTCCCGTGGACCTGCTTCGGTTGACACGGTTCCCACGAGGTGAAGGTCGGTTCATAGCTCGACCTGCGGAGATATACGAGCGAGCTCTGAGCATAATCAAGGAACAGTTGGACAAAGGAATGCGAGTCAATGTGACCAGTAAGTGGAAAGACGAATTGAATGAAAAATCCCAAGTTATTCTTGCACTCAAGCGATAGCCTCCTTTCTGTTTGGTTGAATAGAAGAGTTCTCCTACGATGACCTTTTGACTACCTCACAACTTGAGACCCTGGGACGGCTGTCTGGATGTATTTCACATCGCAGGTCACGCGTCCATTGCAATCAAACTAGGTGCTTCCATTCTAAATACAGATCGATCGATGGCACTTGCAATAACCGTGACTCATACATGTGGGGCGGATCGTACACACCATTCCAGAGATTACTGTCTTCCGAGTATGAAAATGGATTTAATTTGCCTAAAGGTGAGCATCGGAAAGCAATAAAACCAAAACCCGTGTGAAACTTTCTGTGTGGTGGAACAGAACTCACTTCTAATTTGACTTGAATTAGAGTCGAGTTAAAGCTTCGCCATGCATGCTAATAAGTTCACTGGACAGTTAGATTGGGCTTCTTTGTGGTAAAAACTAGCTTGGAATCCCAAAAGAAAGTATAACGGGTACAGTCTCCCCTCAGCACGAGTCGTGACCAACAAAATCATTACAACGGAAGCGATTACACCAGATTTGAATTACACTCACATGCTGATGCAGTGGGGACAGTTTCTGGATCACGACCTTGATCACGCTCTCCCATCACTCAGCATAGAAGCCTTCGGCGAGAGAGTTAGCTGCAGAAGGTTCTACAACAAAAATATGGGGGTGCATTGGCTCAGCTTTATTGCGAATTCTTAAGTGGCATTTCTGCATTGATGTGCTTGTGTGTGATTTCAGAACATGCGAAAACGTAGCTCCATGTTTCCCAATGCAAGCGCCAGTTGGGGATCAACGGATTCGGACAAGGAAATGCATGGAATTCACGAGAAGTGCTGCAGTCTGTGGTTCCGGCGTAACCTCAGTGTTGTTTGATAACATTCAACAAAGGGAACAGATCAACCAGCTTACATCTTTCATCGATGCCTCGCAGGTTGAGTACAGCTGGCTTAATTTTACTAAGGCTTCTGAACGAGGATTCTGTCTCACATCTCACCCTTTTTATTTCCGGTTAAAATCCTTTTAGGTCTACGGATCGTCTGAGGAAGAACTCAAGGCGCTCAGAAGTCCCACAGAACCTTTCTATTTGAGAAATGGAATTTTCATGTACCCAGACAAACCTCTTATGCCGTTTGCCACGGACGATAATTTCGTAGATTGCAGGAGAAATTTTAGGTACTTAATTCCTATGTTTCCGATTTCCTCTGACCTACAAATAAGATTGCTCATAAATAATTGCCAATTGGTTGTGGTATAAATCTTCCTTATTTTCTTAGGGAGTCTGACATCGGGTGCTTCTTGGCAGGAGATGTCCGTTCCAACGAGCAAGTTGGTTTATTGGCGATGCACACTTTGTGGTTTAGGCAGCACAATTTCATAGCTCGTCAACTGCGCCACTTAAATCCAGCCTGGACCTTTGAGACTGTATTTCAAGAAACTAGAAAAATTGTAGGAGCCATAATGCAACATATAAGCTACGTGGAGTGGTTGCCGAAAGTTGTAGGATCCCTGGGGATGACAGAGCTGGGTCCGTATCGAGGATATAATCCCAACGTTAATCCTACAATCACAAATGAGTTTGCCACGGCTGCGATGAGGTATATAAGAAGAATCTTCTATAATTCATTCTTCTTCACGTGAGGAAATGAAGTGATCTCTCTCACCCTCTCTCCTTCTCTCTGTCTATCACTTCACCTTGAGTCTTTAGAGTTGAGATGAGAGATACACTTGACACGAACCACGTCAATAGTCATTTTCTCCCAGACTTCTTATCTACACGAAACACCCCCGTATAATTTAAGGATTTGACTCATTATAATTTATATTCTGTCCTAGATTCGGTCACACTCTGATAAACCCAACTCTTCGACGAGTAGATGCCAACTTCCAGACTTTGAGGGAAGGAGATATTCCACTACGACAAGCTTTCTTTGCACCTTGGCGTATAGTTGAGGAAGGTGGAGTGGATCCAATTATCAGAGGACTTTTTGACACGCCAGCAAAACTTAAACGAAGCAATGAGTTTTTAAATTCCCATCTCACAAATGATTTGTTCGGTCATGCCCATTTAGTAGCGTTGGACTTGGCGTCTATGAACATACAGAGAGGAAGGGATCACGGAATACCTTCGTATAACAAGTATAGAGAGTTCTGTGGTCTCAGGAAAGCTCATAGCTTTGAAGACTTAAGGGTAAGTCTCTCGTTATAATTTGGTACACAGGTGCATAATACACATCACTAATGCAAAGCGTGGGTATAATTTAGACCGAAATTCCCGACCGGGAATTGAGGACGAAGCTTCAACACGTCTATGGACATGTAGATAACATAGACCTGTGGGTTGGAGGTGTGGCTGAGCAGCCTTCAACTGTGGATTCTCGTGTGGGTCCAACCTTCAGGTGTATTTTGGTCGACCAATTCCGCCGTCTTAGAGATGGTGATAGGTAAGGATTCTCGAATCCAATTATGGCATAAAGGCGAATTCACTTAAAAGCTTCCTTTTCATCTTATCACTCATATGTCATAACCACGAATTTCTTCCTCTCCAGGTTTTGGTACGAAAACCAAGATGTCTTCAGAAAGGAACAGATTGAAGAAATCAAGCGGGTGACTCTTGCCAGAGTGATTTGCGACACTGGAGATTCAATTACCCATGTGAAACAAGATGTGTTCAGCATGAGGTCCAACCTCGTGAATTGCAATTTGATTCCATCCATGCGGTTGGAACTGTGGACTGCAGATGACTGTTGTGGTGTTGGACGGGAAGAAACTTGTAGGAACTCACTTTACCCTAACAGAGAAAGCAATGAGATTCGCAAAAGGAGATCCGTTCCAGTTGAATCCCCTCATGCTGCCTTCAACGTGATAGACTTGTCCAAATCTAAACCCCTACATTCGTTCTACACTCAGAGATTCGAGACAATCGAGCACGCTATCAACTATCTACGAAATGTGACAGATAATTTGAAGTCTAAGGTTGCTTTGCTAGACACATATGGTTTGGATATGGTTAATTAGTTCAGTGTCTAAGTAAGTTAAATAAGATCTTTTTAATTAATTATGTTAGGTTTGATTGGATCAGCCAACATGTCATATATGAATGATGGACGAGTAAGTTTAGGATAAGAAATTTCGATTCGTCTTTTCATATAAAATCCTTTGTAATAAAACCACAACTTCACTTCGTTATGCATGTTGGTTTATTCATTCCGATTTGCATAGACTTTTACTGCTTCTCATCATCACACGACACACCTTTTGCTTATTGCATTACGATTCCTTTGTGCAACTCGTGGAGAACTGTGGGAAAGCCAATATTTCCATAGGAACATGCAAAGCAAACACAGAACCTCCACACGTCAGCACTTGCTTAGTTTCATTGATTTCCCTCGGTCTCAAATCATCAAATGCTCTCCCTACTTTCCCACTTTCTCCCATTGCTTAAAACTGCCTACTGAGCCATTGTAATAATGTGTACCGGTGACCTTATATCTCTGTGAGCTCTCTCGCCTGATTGCTTCATGTGAATCAAATCCTTAATTGCATTAAGGATGGAAATCACTGATACTGCCAGTACAGCTGCATCACGTGGAGTGAATCCTCCAATAAATTCTAAATTGAGTTCCATAAATCAGCATAAAAGTCCCCAAAAGTTGTATTTGCACGTAAATGGGCCTTTGTTAGGATCCTCGGAGCTCAATAAGTGTCTTCCCAGTAAAGAGGTAGTTATACAAATAACAACGTGGAACACTGGTTCACTTCCACTGCCAAAAGATAACCAACTGAAAGCCATTTTTAGTGACAAAGATACGGAAGCTGACATCCATGTAATTGCACTGCAAGAGTCATGGCCAGACACTGATGCATCTGAAGTGCTTTTTCAGTTATGTCTTGGCCCTGGCTACTGCCTCTTTCATTCCATTGCATTGGGAACCCTTCATCTCTGCATTTTCATACGTCGAGACCTCATATGGTACACAAGTGGTATGTCGTCGTCATATGGTCTCTCTCATCATTCATACATCACAAGGATGAATACACAGTTAATCATTGTCAGATCTCAGGCTAAGCAGTTCTCTCTTTGGTTTTGCAGAACCCATTGAAGTCTCCCAAACTGTGCGCTCAGGAAGATTATTCAAGACTAAAGGCTCAGTAGGCATCGGCTTTGGTCTCTTTGGAACGAAGATTTGCTGCATAAATGCTCATTTGTCTGCCGGAGAAGAAAGCTCAAGGGAGACTCAAAGGATTGAGGAATTACATAAAATTCTGTTGGCCCATGAAATTAAAAGGAACCATTATGACGTCGTCTACATCTTCGGAGACTTAAATTTCCGTATTTCAAGCCTCAGTAGAGATTTAATAATTCACGCACTGAAGAAAAATAATTTTACCGAAGTAATCAACGGAGATCAGTTGAACAAAGCCTTGGCTAAAAATTTTATGGAGTATCCCCAGACGCTGAAAGGATTTGAGGAAGCTTCAGCAATCACTTTCAGGCATGTAGTTATTCGTTAAACATGATTGTTATTACAAACTTTCCTAATGGATTTTCAATTCCATGAGTACCGAAATTAATCGGATTATTTCGACATCACTCCGCTCCTTAATACTTAAGCATGAGACTTAAGTCTGCATCTGCACGTTCTAATTGAATTTACCCATTCGTACTTCCTGCTGCTCACATCTTGACGGGAGCGAGTGTGGTTCGCAAGATTAAATCACTAAAATCACTTTGCTCTTTTAAAATGCAGGCCTACTTACAAATACGACATAGGAAGTGATACATTCGATTCTTCAGCAAAGAAACGTGCTCCTGCATACACTGACCGGATTTTATTCAAATGCCTCACTGAGAAATCAGGGCTTCCTATTTCCACATGCCTAAAGTATGATGCCATCTCGGAGTTGAAGGTTTCTGACCATAGACCTGTCATCGCAGTCTTTTCAGTTCGAGTAAAACCTGGCTTTGATACGTGAGTTGCCTTCGAATTGACTTTCACAGGATTATGCATGACTTCACACCAAAACTCACTCTCTCCCTACCTCTTAGATAAATAAACTTCAATAAAGTTTTCGTAGAAAAGTGAGGAAACGAGATGGGAACTTTCTCTCAGCTTAACTTCCTTTTGTATTCCAGGCTTCCAATCACCGGTGGACGGTTCAAACGAGAAGTTTATGTCAAAGCAATGCAGAAACGAGCTCGCTTCTTGTTAGATCACAGGAAGCAACTGGCGTCTACAGCGTGTACCTTATCTTAAGCTGTCGAGTATATGCACAATTTTCCCAAGTTATACGAGTACATAATACGTTGCCTGAATAAATTTTACAAGAATTCATTCTCTTACAAATGTAGAAAAAGTTATTCAATTGTTCACAAATACATTTTTGTCACTTGGACAGCCCAAGTTTATCTACAAATTTCCACGCACGAATGCTGCAAGGATAACAAGTTGAATCAATTGATTGTGTGTCTGGCTGGTAGACCTTCTACTCCTTTATTGACAAGTGACGTGGAAAAATTGAGGATAACGTCTTTAAATACAGATAAATGACTTTCTCCGTGAATATCTGATAAATTCAAGTTTGTGAAGTCAAATATCACGAACAGGGTATACCTTCAGCAGATATCCTTCAGATTTTATTTTCTCCTTTTGTTCCGTGAGACTTACACGACCAGCAATGTTAGTTACGACTCAATAACCTCATGGCCAGAGTCCACATCTCAACCATTTGTACTTTTCAAATGCCTTCTGTGTCTAACTATGGGCTACAGAATGAAACGTGGTGCCTTATCTCGCAGTCTACAGGTTCTGTGTCCGGTTCATTGCTTACAAGGCAAGACCAGATACACAGAGATTTACTCTAGAGATCAATATTTCTTCTGAGATGCTAAATTTCTATTCGTCTTGTGTTCCAACTCTGTGCAGAGAATTCCCAGTTAAGCAGTCCCATTGAATTCCCAGCGTAGATTATTGGCCAAATTACATTAATAGAATGGAGAGAAGATGTTCTCAGAGAAGGACTGCTCCTCGTTGCACGTGCAGAGTATCTAGAAGATATGAATTCCACCTAGATTTTCAGTTGCGGTCCCATCTATTTTCGGAATGGGTTTTTGTGGCGTAATAATCGATTTACAAGAGTATAACTTTAGTGACAAGGAGTACAATAAATGTAGAGCGGGGGATATAAGAGAGGATACATAGAGGTATTAATATATGTGTGACAATTTGATGGTTTGTTGAACATGAATGTTATTATATTTATTGTATAGGGATGATTAGGAATGATTCCAACAAACATGAAGTTGATGAATAGCATTTAGGTTATCGTTGTAGTTATTGCTGGATTTCGTGAATCTCTATATGTTAATGAAAGAATAGGTTCCACTGGATTATTGCTAGAATCCTGACAGTCGACGTGACTTGGAGATACAACACAGCGACTCGAAGTCGCACCATGTGCCGTTTCTTCTTCGTCGTTTCGACCTTCTTCCGAACACCTCCTCGTAACTCATGCCAGTCAGTTGTTGATTCTCCTTGGGCATAAATTCTTGCATTTCATCTAGTAAGCTTGATATTTCGTCCGCGTCCTTTTCTATTGAACAAAGCTCCTCTTGGTTAAAGTCGGGATTTAACTGACGGCAGAGTATGATTTGTGATAAAACTCCAGCAAAGTTGGATGTTCCAGGTCTATTCTCAGCTGAAATACAATTTCAAAAGAAATCCAATCTTAGAACTTTTGCATAATGCTATTTAGATGTATAATCTGTGTGCTCCTCTCTATAAACTTTACGAGAATCAGCGTCGCATGAATCGAATTGTAAGAGTACGAAAGAAGAACTTTTCCATTTCCCATATAAAATTGTTCAGGCAAACAAAACGAAATCAGTGAACCATCTCGACTAGAAGATAAGACGAGAAGTAATTCGAAACAAAATAGACTGTATGTAGCCCTAAGCGAAGGTGTTCAAAGTTTCATCAAAGCTCGAAGATGAAGAAACTACCTCGAAGCACGAAGCTCCTTGAAGAAATCGGTTGTCGAAGTTTTGGGATGGATTGAGCGAATAAAAGTATAAAGGCCAGAACAAATATACACACATTTGTCTTGGGCTTAGACGGTGTAGGACGTAGTTATCCCTAAAATCAATCTTACAGCCTTTTTCCTCTCCCTAAATCCACACAAGACACACATCGACTTGTGTTTGTATATTTATTTTCTCAGGAGAAACCTTTTTCTCCGTCACGAACCAAGATTCATGCAGATTGTAAAAGATCTCCGGCTGGAGGCAGCGAGAGAAATAGTATTCTCATCCCAAGCCCAACATTCAAGTCGTATCAATTACAAAAGTGATTGGAGCTGGAAAAGCGCAGAGTAATGGAAGTTGAAAGACTCACCATAGTATGAAGACATATCTACTGGCAATTTGAGTACAAGCCTTTTACATTTTCTTAGCTCCTTGAGTAGAAGTTGAGTACAGAAGAAAAGCAACACCAGCTGGGGGCTGAAGTCCATAGGTATTCCGTCAGCAATATCACTGCAATCGATAAGAACAACGAACATCGGTGAGAATTTGGTAATTTAGTATAGAAGAGAAGGAGAAAGTGAGACAGATGGGAGAAAGTAGATGGGTAAGTAGAAATGGATATGAAAGATCGCATCATCATCTTCAGGTTTTTTTTCTTTTCATCATGAAATATTACATCGAGAACGAAGAATCTATATCTGTAATTTATATATCTCCCTGTCATATAACTTATTACGGTATGTACAGATAGATTGCTTTCTCCGCAAAAACAGCAAAGGTTAAATCGAATTTCCAGAGTAGATAACATGTAGCACGTACTTCGTACTCAACCTACATTCTTCTTCGTGATAGCGGATGAGAACGACGATGTGTGTTTGTGTGAGTCTGTGAGTGTAATCTCGAAAACTTTCTTTTTCGGTGAGTTTTCTTTCGTACAAATATTAGAGATGTGAGAGAGTGGTGAGCGGTTAAAAGGGTCGGATGCTTACATGATGATACAAATGACACAATACACGAGAAGTGTATGTGGAGTGTCTCGTGTATATCATCACTGTGGACAAAAGCTTTCACTCTGAACTCTCTCTTGCACACACACGCAAGTACTACAAGTTTTTGATGAGTTTGCAATATACAACTTTTTGGAGAGTGAATGAAGCTTCACATGTGTGTGTGTGTGGTGCAAGTGGTATTTTTGCAAACGAAGAAATCTTGATTTCCCATGAGCTCGAGTACCCTTAAAGCCTACCCGTGTAAGTTCAATCAGGGAGACCACCGTGGGACAATGTTATACCGGGGAAAAGAGCCAACTCGTGAGAGTTCATCTCATTGCCACTTCACTTTTAATGTGAACTTCATTCAACAATGCGCCTCTTTCCCTCGTGAGAATGAATGGAAAAGAGAGAAGAGGGATAAAACTTTTTCGAGAGATGGACTTTTCAAATAAATGAGATACTCAGGTACACACTTACTTTTGAATTTGGTTGAGTATAATCTGAACTGCGTGACGACAGGCTTCTATAGTCTGTCTCCGGATTCTACGAATCTTCTCCCTCATTTCGGGCCCATCTCTTGATTGTCCAATGTGAATAAGTAAATCTCTTAAATGCGCTACTTGAGTATTAACTTCGGCGATAGCCTGGAATTCCCAAGAAGGTTTACATCATCACATTTTAGGCATAAGGAGAGGAGCAGAGGCTTTTATACTCTCTCCATTTCATTATGGAAGAATCTTGGAAGTGGTTAGGAAGGAAACCTCAAACACTATTGAGTGAGCAAGTACGAAGTTTCTTCTTCGGGTGATGTGGGAGATGGATATGTGGGAAGAAGGGAGGAAGGGATTGGAAGGGTGTGGAGAAGAACCTTGAGATGCTGTCCGTTTCACCATTAATTTCCACTGAACAGAACCCATCTTTGCCAGCATCTCATTAGGAAAGCAATGGAAAGCACACGGTTAAGAAAAATCTCATAAAACTTCCTTTGAGGAGAAAAAGTTTAGGTTTCGGAAATTTCTTGAGCAAACATACTTTTGTGGGATCCTCCGGCGGTTCCCTTTCATGGGAAAGTCCCATACTAATTCTTCTAGCTAAGACGCTCCATTTGATAGCAGCTAAACTACTTCTTCGTAGAAGAGGACTTGCACTCCCTTCTTGATGTGCATGAGCAGCCCCTTTTCCTTGGGGATTGCAACTGTATCTCCGCAACTTCGAGTCACCACGACTGCTACTTCCTCCCGGACTACTCAAGCCCGTCGATGAGGGTACAGCTAAAAGCTGCATATTTGCCGATGAAAGAGACGGCCCGATTTGAGATTCAGATTGTAGTTGATCCAAGTTTTGCATAGACGACATTGTTTCCTCTCTATCTCTCTCACACTCTCTCTCTCGTGTCTTTCCTTCTATTTAGGAGATGATGATGATGGGATTGTAGATGAAACTTCTACACACAATCCCCACAGCTTATTTCTCCCTATGAAAATATACACAATAAGTATTACACCACACTGAATGAACATTGTGGCTTTTCGTCACAATGAACAAAACTAGGCGTTTCTCCTTCGCCACAAGTAACTCCAACAGTAGAATGAATGCACACACACACTCGAAGCTAAAAGCATCCTTTCATGTTGCTCGTTTGTCCACAGAAGAAAGTTTACTTCTAACAGACTTTGTTATAATGTTAAGCAGAACAAAAGAATAAAGGTAGACAAACATTGAGGTCAGTAATGCATGGTTCACCTGTTATTACAGAGTTGAGCTTGGGTTAAGTAAGTTTCGTCTCTGAACTAAAGGAATCATTATTTGCACACCCTCGCCCACTGACTATATATATAATACTACACTGCACAGTGTAGCATGACACTGTCAAATAATAATATTTGATCCAGCGAAGCTCATTAATAGCTTATGTTCCAATAGTACACGATCAAAGTTGCCCAACCTACTTTAAATTATGGAGAAAGTTTGTTCCCCACTATAATATCCATTCCACTCCGTGTAACTAATAATTCACTCCTTTCTCTTACTTTCCACAGGCTTTCCCTACGTCCCAACCGTCCTCCTGTCTTTCTACTCACTACCAAAAACTACCAACTTTCCTCTCTGATGCTATTTTACTCCCCACCAGCTTCATAATTGTGATACGTGAGCAATAAAGTATTCTGCACCACACGAAGTTTTGCGATAACGTTAATATGTGAGGAATCCAAATGTGAGCCCACAAAATGTGAAATGATTATCTATTCAAGGGATCAGAGACAGGGAGAGTTTAGATACGATAAAGTTCTAATAAATAATAATACAGGTGGTTTTGGTCGGCTTGACAGAATAATAGTTTGGTTTGAGCCCTCCTAGTTGGCGTTTGCTCGAACAAATCGCTGTTAAATTATTCATGCTGCCGAAATTGGCTGTGAGTAGTGGAGCGATGGTGAAAAGAGTCTTGTACGTATAGTTCTTTCGATAATATTGTAGCTTAATAGTTCCTCCATTGCTGCATGACCGCCACGAGGGGATCTTCCGCAGGGTGAGATAAATAACGTGGATGATGGTTATACAACCTCTATAGTCCTATAGCTGCCTTGACTCACTTAATCAAGCTTCATTCGGATGGAGAAAGCTGCTTTCTCCTTATGTGGTTAACCTTCTATAGACCTTAGAATAGAGGAGTTAAGTGCCTAGCGATCATCATCCATGAGAAATGTTTTACACGCTCTTCACTAGACAGGGTCGCGTACCATCCTTAACGTCATTTTATGGTGATTGGTATGGTCTGCTACGTAAACGTTAGTTCAATGAAGTCTGGCTGCCTAGTTAGGTTTCCTTCAAGATGAAGCTCTACTATAGCAGCCTTAACACAAAAGGAGAGTTTTATGTCTGGATCAATAAGACATAAAAATGAGAGAAAGAAAAAAGACTGCGAATGCATCACCATGAGTGGTCTGTTCTGTCTGTTCCTCAAGAAGAATACAAAGAGATCGAGTCAAGATGCTCCTTCAGTGCAACAAGACAAAACCCGATATTATGATGATAGCCTTTTATTTAAAATTTCTTAACAAAAGTGAAGAATATCGCTTATATCCCCATTTCTAGCTGAGTTCCGAAATTCTCGCTTTTGATCATGACTCTCAAGGTAGCAATAAAACTCTTAAACTTTCCTCCACTCAACGGGATTCTTATTTCAAGAATTTATGGGAAATTGGTATTCGTTCTCGTATTATAGATTTCTGCATTTGTGTTGTGCTCGCATTTTTCATGCTCTAGTAAATTGCCTCAATTTAATAGGATGCGGGAAAGCACAGTAGTAAAATGTGAAAAGTTGCTTTTCCCAAAATCCTTGCAGCCCTGGATAGTGCACGTAGACGTTTACCACGAAGGATGTGTTTGCACGAGAGGAAAAGTTTACTATCAACAGTTTCGCCTGTGTCTATTCGTATACCTATGATTGAATGAAAAAGCTTATATGGGGAAAGTCTGAAATAAATTGTGCTTCCTTCCTAAGGAAATTCGTGTAGGTGGTTTCACTGGTTGAATATTTCTTCGCTAAAATTTGAATGCATAAGCGATGAACAGCTTGTTGGGTGGTATGCCTCACTCATAGTGTGTATACAAATGAAGTACGCAAAGGTAGAAGGCACTTTAGTTGTCACTCGATGGTATATCAGAGAATGAAGAACAAATGCCAGAGTTCAGCCTATCCCTCAGAACCACGCTTCTTAGCTCGTATAAGTCGACAAGAGACACTCGTACGTGCTCTGACTATCTCATGAAACAAAAATCTGCAGGCTTAGGCGAAAATCTTTTAAACAAAAGATAGGAAAAAGTTTTGAGGAAAGTTAAGAAACTGAAGACGACTGTGAATGAAGAGATAGAGAGTAAAGTAGGGAGAAGTCAGGTTCTTGCAATTCTTAGGAGACACACACACAAGAAGAAGAAGAAGCAAGCAGGTAGGCAAAAGATTGAATTTCTCAGAGGAATCCTCTACAACACTTACCTGTTCCTTCTGCCGCAACACAAAGTCCAGTCAATCTCTCTTGTGACAGCCCAACACGAGAACGTGACACTTTGTCCTATGAGAATTTGTCTTGAGCACTTTTGTGAGTATGTTAATCATGAATACACCTTGTAATGCATGGACAATGACCAGAGTAAGAATACCAAACAAATCCTTCTAGCTAGGACATTTTAATGCACACAATTCTACGAACATAATATCGATTATTATTAAACTGTCCCTACAAAACTTTTCGAGAAATTATAATATAAAAAGGATTGAGCCGGAAAATATATAGAAAATCTGAGACTCGGAAACTCCAAATGCTTTAGCACATGCGAGTAGATTGCCCCAGGATAAAAATAATTTACTACTGGGTTTACTTTTACTCTACTAGTGTGTGTGTATGAATGAGTACGTGTGTGTGTGAAAGAGTAATGAGTTGACAGTAAATAATTAAAGTGCAAGTCTAGTCGGGGGAATTGAGGAATGATTGACTGTAGCAGGAGGAAACTTAGGTGAAGGTAATTGAGTGAAGGAGTAGTAAAGGCATAACTAAAAGACGAGAGACGGGAAGTGTTGGAAAATGTACAAGTGGAACTGAAGGAAGGTAGGAGAGAAATGCCACGAGTGCGGATGGCAAAGCTGAAGCCAACTCCTACTACAAACAACATGGGACTGGGACTTTATATGAAACTCGCAAGACAAATCAATTTCTTCATCCCACTCCTTTCCCCTCTAAATCCATAGCAACCATCTCTTCTAGCGTTCTAGCCTTACAATTCGCGTGGATCTAAAAAGTAACAGGCAGAAGCAGCAGCAGCAGCAGATTCAGTGTTGGTTGGTAGTTTGGCAGTAGGGCCCTCGCACTCGAAATCCACATGCTCATTCCACCAGCGTGTTGCAAGGCGTCCGGACTCTCGTCGCCTCTTCTTCTTCTTCTTTCCTTTTCCTTCGTAATCTCCTCAATGAGCCTCTCGTCGTCTTGAGGCTTGAGCCTGTAGGTTATGCACCATGGCTTTTATTCCACCGTGAATATGAGATCATGACGATATTATGTTAAAACATACTCTTCTGTCCTTCGTATTTATTTTACCATCAAGAGGAAAACTTTCATACAAATGCTTCCAGATGAATTCTATTTAAGTTATATCCCAAATGGTGCTCTGAGGCGATACACCAAATGGCGAGGATTACAGATTTTGGTGAGACAAGTCGCCTTTTCAAGGTATATTTATGTAGTTTCAGCAATCCAACACCAAAAGTGGTTTTGATTTGAATTGAGTCTCAGGCTTTGTACTAACTGTGAAGAGAGGAGTTTCGAATACAGACACACAGACACACTTCCATGCACAAAATTCCAATATTTGAATGTAGGGCAAATAATTGAAATCCTTTTGGGAAGGATGAACTACTTATGGAGAATAGTACTTTACAGTGAATATGACTGAACAATCTGTACTTGAAGACAAAAGATTGAACGTGTAATGTGTATTTTATATTATGGATGGAGACAGGGCTTATAGGGTGGTGTGCATACTATGCTTAATGGCCATAATGGGAGATCCGATCAGGAGGAGGACTTCTACCAGGGCCACCAGTAAGTCTCGTTTGTATAGACTTGCCAGGGCCACCAGTATCTCTAGTTTGTGTAGACTTTTTATCTAGATCAGTAGTATAGACTCAAATCAGCAAGAAAATTTGAAAATGTGAAAATCGAAAGTGCTTCATGCTAAAAGGAAGCTGAATGCACATTATCGCCCGTTCTACTGGATGCTTTTAAATACGTCTCACCACGCCATATGGTTCAAATTGAAGATGCATACACAGGCGTTTACCACTTCACAT
>JAQGAC010000991.1:0-16730 GCA_034696585.1 Isotomurus maculatus
AAGAGTTCCATTATTCAGGCACTTTTCAGAATGACGAAGGTTTCTGGAGATATTCTCATCGATGGAGTTAATATAAATAACATTGCGATCTCAGAGTTAAGGCAAAGCATTGCCATCATTCCCCAGAACTCAGTAGTTTTTTCCGGAACAGTTCGACAAAACTTGGATCCATTCAACATCTACTCAGACTCTGTACTTTGGAATGCACTAAGTCATGTATGTCACATTTAAAAAAATCAAGTAGCAATTTCGTTTCTAATCTTCTCCAATGTAGGTTAAACTTGCAAATAAGTTTCCGAGCTTGGATGTCGCGGTAGAAGAAGAACAGGTATTAAGCAGTGGACAGAAGCAACTAATCTGTGTTGCTCGAGCTATTGTTCAAAATAAGAAGATTATCGTAATGGACGAAGCTACTTCCGATATTGACTACGAGTAAACATATAAAACAAAAATGTCTGCATTCAAACACATGCTAATCTTTATTATGTTGTACTTAGGACGGATCAGTTGATACAAGGGACAATCAAGGATTTGTTTTCTGATTCGACACTGATTATTATTGCTCACAGGTTAAGCACCGTTATTGATTGTGATCGGATTCTTGTATTGGACTACGGAGCTGTTAAGGTGAGTTTATTTGCTTCAATAATTAGATTTTTAATTTCTTGTTACATATTTTTATTAACCGAAATATGTAGGAATACGACACACCAGATGAGCTATTGAAAATACAGAATGGATACTTCACAAGACTTGTTACCGCACTTGAGTGCTCTATTACCTAACAATTTATTAAATAAGCGTAAATTCCTAACCAACCTTTAAAGATTTGGATTGAAATCAATAAAATGCGTTACCATTAAATTCAGTTTAAATTTGATTAGTTCTTTGCCATCCCGAAAAGTCTCCGAAGGAGTGTAATAATTTTGACAACCAACATCACTGTAAATTTCTCGTGAATTGCATTTTGCTTCATTTTATAATACATGACTCTGTCTGTTTAGATGCTATCCGTGCACCTAATAATTCATGATAACTAAATATGCAGTAAAAGATGCTACCCGTTTTTAATTCTATAATGTCAGTATTTTGTAATGCTTTGTTTTACCATCAAAGTGTAAGTTTCAATTGTAAAGTGTTATGAGTAATAAGTCGTTTTTGAACTTCCAAAGCTATAACTATTTTTAGCTTTGATTTATGACAAGCAGACTGAGTTTTGCGCAATTAAAGAGTGATTAGTGAACATCAGGATATTTTTATGACTGGTTTAATGATTCGTCGTCACGCTTTAAAGAATCACCCGTTTGTAGCAAAAAAAATTTGCCACATATGAACACCCCATCAAGCCGTTAAATTATCTGTTTTGTCTCTATTTATTGTTTGACTTCAAGATATTTCAGCGAACGTTTAACAAAAGGCTCTGTGAAACATTGAGTTTTCACTGACACAAAACTTATCCCTTTGCCAGTCTTTTGATCAAACACGTGGGCCCAGTATCCAATCAAGTCCGATATTCGTAATAAAAGTTGAATTTAACCGAATCAGTGGAGCAACCCAGTCCTTCGGTTTTACTGCTAACCTTGCTGCGGTTTGAGATATAAAGTCCACAACGGCTCCTAGAACCTTTATTGCTTCAATTTCTGGCTCGATCTTCTGGACGTCAAAAGCTGTAAGAACACCTAAAAGACTCTCGGCATAAAAGGTCACAGATTCATCTTCAACATCTGCAAAGGAGTAATCTTGACTGGAAATATTGAGCAGCAGATTAGTAGTGTACTCCAAAGTTGTTAGATTTCCAGCATAAATCAGCTCCAAGTTTTCAAGAACTGTTGAGTATATCTCCAGAGAAATCTTCCCTATCGATGCAACAAATGCTTCATTAATGCAATTCTGGGATCTTTGCAAGAGTAGAACTGCCGAATCCGATAAAGGGATTCCAAAGTCATCCAAATCCGTCTCTGTGAACTTCATGTCTTCGTGCACCAGTGTCCACAAACGCTGATGGTTTTCAACATACTCATTGAGTTCATGTAGAGACCCATTTCTATTAGGAGACATGAAGTTTCCAAGATACTTTGTGTCATCAACATTGCCGGTTTCCGAGTATAAAATAGCATCGATTGTTTCATTCACACGCCTAATTTTGTCTCCTAAAAAATAGTCTTCGAGTGCAGGTTTTAAGTGAATGTTTAAAAAATTGATGTAAGTGTACTTAAGTTGGTCTTGTGATTTGTTTGGATCGGCTATTGTTGCTATCAAACCAATTGAACCAACAAATTTTGAGGGGTTTTTAAATAAATTTGCAAAGTTATTCATCAAGTTAATAAAAGTTTCCTTCTGCGAAACTTCAAAGGACCAATGCGTAGCCACAAGTAGTATTTTGATCCTTTTACTGACCCTCATAACATGATGCATAAAGAAAGAGTTTGCAACTTCAATTGACGCGTTACGATTATCGTTAAATCCGGGCATGTCAAAGTAAGGCGTGTTTGTGTCGTCGTCCACTACTAAGTTCGGTAGAAAAGTTTTGGAAATCAAATAATCTCCTATGCTCCCAGCTTCATCATTGATAGAGCAAATTCCTACACGGTTGCAGATTGCAAACAGTTCATTGCTTGTATTTCCAATAAATTGCACTAGAGTGCTTTTTCCCACGCCGGACAACCCAACAACAATGATGACATCTGATCCGTCTGGTTTCGGGAAATCTCTCATGCCCACTTGAATGTATTCGAGAAACTCCTGAATATCCCCAGTACAGAAACTATCTTCGTTTAAGGCGGCTGAAACGAATGGATTGAAAAATTGATTAGATGTTGAATAAGCTTGAAACCAAAATTACATTCAAAGTCACTGAAATGAGATCATTCTGCCAGTATAGACATTATGAAAATCAGATGAAAGGCACATACAATTAAAACTGTCAGCTAGTAAACATGCAAGAAAATTGATTGACATGAGGCATTGGTGATTCCTTAATATTAAATTGCAATCACTAAAAAAAATCACTATTTATGGAACTTCAAATCAATATAATTCCCAATTTTTCTTAAAATATATCATATGAAAAACCAAGGTGGTGCTTTCACAAATTTTCAAGTGCAAAGGGATGTGACCTGAAGCAAAGAAACAAT
Source organism: Isotomurus maculatus (assembly GCA_034696585.1). NCBI lineage: Eukaryota > Metazoa > Arthropoda > Collembola > Entomobryomorpha > Isotomidae > Isotomurus > Isotomurus maculatus. The sequence continues at coordinate 3,135 of JAQGAC010000991.1, forward strand.
TTTTTGTCCATCTTCTCCAGCACATCTTACCAGGTATGAGTATGTAGTGCCATACGAGTTAAAAGATTTGACACACACTGGTCGATCCATATGGACGTAGAAAGCACGAAAATACATTTTTTCTCTACACAGATAACATTGCGCCCCATAGGGTCGTACTTTCGTGGACCAGTATGAATCATACATCTCAACTCGCGTAGTAATAAACATACTCTCCTAGTTAGTTTCAATCACTATTGAAAGTTCCAGTTGCTATAAGCTGTTTAACGAAGAAATGCGTATTGTCTCCTCAACTGAAGGTGAACCGATCTTGTATGTCTCAATGTATTCGTTTGGAACAGTGTCGGTAGTCAAGTTAAGCAAAAACAAAGTTCACGCATGCATTTGAATCGAATGTCATATTTGGATTTAAACTTTAACCCTTTCTGAACTCAATTTAATTTTTATGGTCAAAGTTTCTGACAGATCACAAAGATGCCTATTCTTATATTTATTCTGAATTCTCCTCATGAAAATTTCATCGAAACTTAGTAGCAATTAACATTCCACAAAATAAGAGTTTAAAAAAACTAGGATTCATCGAAATTTGTTAACTAGAATTTTTCATTTCTGTTTTCAACATTGATCTAGGTAAAATGCATAGCGTACTATATGTTCCGTATCTTTTTTATATTATGGCAGCAGCCAATGATAACCTGACTACCTCAATTCTTATCAACTGTCCCTGTTCTAGAAAGGTCTGGACAATTTACATTGGTTGCTGAGAAGCGTTTACGAAAGTGTGTAATGTGAACTGGGGCAATAGAAATCAAATTTTATATAAAATCACCTGCATATTCGACAATGTTTCCTAAATCAGCTCTTATATCCCGGCTTTGGGCTGAGTTCTGTTAAACAGTGACACATGAGATAATTTATCTTTTTATGTATATCACGGACTTTAAATCCAAATACAGTCGAAAAATAAGTTTGGGTACACGACTAACTTACCAGAAAAACAATGACAAGGAGGATTACTTGGAATATTGCTTTGTAAGTAATGGTCACAAGCAAGAAATTCGCCATAACGTCACTCTTTAACATGAAGGGATGTCTCTAATGCTTTACTGGCTCTATTTTCCCGGCTTAATGCTGAAAATAGCAATGCGAAAGCTTACAAACTACTAGAGTTTTGATACAGAAAGCAGCCTCTTTATATGGACGTAAAGTGAGTTCTGTAACTTGGCGATATCAAACATCCTGATATTTGTCGAAACAATTCATCATTCACTTTTCGTCTGTCAACTTGACATGAATTCCAATTATCTTGCCCACACTTAATTAATACTGCACCATTTATAAAACTTGACGAACATGATTAAGTGAAATTACAACATAGGTTTTGACAAACATCCTTGACCCATTTTCAAGCTTGTCACTTCACGATAACAAAAAACAATTACCTGTCCACTTTTAAAATATGTCAAATTGTGTTTGTCGTCCTCGTTAATTGAGACATTCAAACGCACTCTTTTTATTTTTGGCTCACATATTGTTCTAAGCTCGAGACTGTACCATAGAAGTCTAGAGTATTTATGCTTATGAACCGAAGGAGTTTTTATGTTATACATATCAAATACAGATAATTTTCTATTAATTTCACAATTGAAGATCACATTAATTCAAGCTCATCAACATCCTTTGACATTTTGCGGAGCCCGTGTAACAAATATGCTATTGAAACATGTTATCTTATAAATTCAAACGATCAGAACCCATGACAGTGAGATGACATGAAGACCAGCTAGACAATGCAATTGATTATGCGAATTGGAGACACTTCAATGAATTAATCAAGAAATTGGGTAATCTGACTTGTTATTAACTTCAGCATGCTGCATGCATGCGCCTGATTTGAATTTGTTTTTTGAGTTTTCAGTTAATTTTGCACGATAGTATCATAGTTCAACATATAAACACTAAGGAATAACCAGGCATCGGCCCAGCTATAATTATTGTTTATTAAGCATGCAGATATCCCAGCTCGCCAAACGAATGAAGCTTCTGCTGCTAACCTGCTAATCGTAGAAAAGCTGGAGATGCCCCAAGAACTACAAGCAGTCATGCTACATGTACATCCTCCTACGCTACACAGCCACACGTTACATAAAACCTCTCACTTGTGTTTGTGTGTGTGCTATGATTCTTTCTGAGAAATATCCTTTCATTTGTGATGGGACTTCTGAACTTTTCTTGTCTCTGTCTCTCTTAACGTAGGGTTTTTAAGTTGATTAATATTACCTCGAAACTCGGAAACATAATTAGTATTATTACTTACAGGGGGAATTAGTAACATTCACCCAGCCTCAGTTGTGAGTTTCTTTGGCTGACGGCTTGCGCAAGTCACAATTCTGTCTTTCATTGATTTCACTTTTAGGGTGAAGTGAGAGTTCCAAAAATATCTATACTGGCCATGCGTTTGTAATGCGATTGTCCAAAATGTTCCTTGAAATAAAATTGTGAAAAATTCAGGACAAGGTACACACATTACAGGTTTGTTTGCGTGCTCAGTTATAAATGAGATAAGTTCGTTGTGTTTTGGTAAAGATGATTTTAATTAACTAACGATAAATTATCCGCAAGAGGAAGAATCAATGTTTCAGGAATCTCATTATTTATTACCATAACTTTCGTAACCCATACTAATTATCGAAAAACAGGAAGATCGACATTAACAATTTTTTAGAAGCACCATTAGACTAAACTTGAATCAAAGAAGGGACTACGTAGGACTTATCTATGTCAATGAATTCCAATTATTATCAGGGCAGCCTTTGGTTTTGCTGATATTTGAAGAATAATATAAAATTTACAAACTAAATATTGTCCAAATTCGCAAGAATTTGTTCTTTTATTTCCAAGTGTAACAACTTAACTGGAACCACATGAACTTCTTCAAGGCACCTACGAATATTGTCCACCAACAATTCTGCCTTTACTAATAAATTGTTCCCAAAACACCATATTCCAGAGAAGTTGATGGTTGAAAATATACTCATCCAGCTGGTGTAGGGATCCATTTTGCTTGGGAGAAAGAAAGTATTCCAAAAATTGTGTTTCGTCAATATTTCCGGTTTCTGAATGTAAAATAGCATCAATAGTTTCATGTAAAGCAAGTCTATCGTTCAAACAAAAAGTCCACTTCTGGTTTTAGAACTTCGTTTAAATAATGTATGTACTGCAACCTCGGCTCGCTTGAGCTTGAATCGGCCTTTGTACTTATCATTCCAATTGAACCAGTAAAAGCGGACGGACTTTTAAATATATTAACGAACTTGTTCATTAATTTCACAAACGTTACTTTATCAGCGATGGAAAAAGACCAATGTGTTGCTAATACCAATATCTTGAGTCTTTCGCTGAGCCTGAGGACTTTTTGAAGGAAATAAGCATTGGCAACTTCAACTGCAGAATTACGAGTTTCAATAAATCCCGGCATGTCATAGAACGGGGTGTTTGTGTCACTGTCCACAACCAACCTGGGGAGAAATTGTTTGTAGATCAGGTCGTCTTCAATGCTGCCATTTTTTTCGTTAGCAATATTGCAGTCCCCTCCGTAATTACATGTAGCATACAGTTGGTGGGTTACATTTCCAATAAATTGAACTAGAGTGGTTTTACCTACACCAGGTAAACCGAGAACAATTACAACTTCCGAAGTCTCAGGTATCTCAAACTTATTTTCGCCAGATTCAATGTAATCAAGAGCTTCCTGTACATCCGCAGTGCAGAAACTTTCATCGTATAAGGCGCCTGAAACGTACAATGGTAACATTCAAATATCCAGATAAAAGTAACAATTGAGTCAAGTATTTATAGGAATTTAAATACAATACATGATTCATAATCTATAGACTATGTTGTACTATTTGTATTCGACTGCATTTGCATATCAAGGCAGTTGTAATCCAGTAATTGATTACTCGTTTAAGATTTTACCCATTCAAGGAACGTTTCCCTGTTTTTATTTGTATAGGTTTACACTTTCAGAAACATATTCCAATTATGCCTTCAAAGCTGACCACAAGCTTGCAAACTTCAAACTTCAAGAATTACGAAAATAAAGCTGCATTGCCACAGGCCCTTGAATAGGCCAAAATTGAATACTTTTATGAACAAAGCTCTGATTGAACCTGTTACACTCATTCATGTCTGCAAAATTTATGTTCTGCGAGGAAACATAACAAAAAGAAATTTAGATTTTAAGCCAAGGCAGAGTCTCAGAGTTTAACACGCATAAATGAATACTTTGGAGGTTAAGCTTCGGTGCTTTATAAGAAATTTTATTGTGCGGTTCACTTAAAACAGCAAATTAAGCATTGAGATCTTATATGTTTGCCCTACTAAAAAGTTGATGAGGGTAAACGAACCGGTCCTACAAATACAGTATATATTTTAAAATGGTTTTTATATTTTTATGTTAACGAGCAAAACTTCTATGACTGGAGACGACGGCCGAATGATGGTGCGAAATACCGACCAGGTTGTTTATACTGAAGTTCAAGTTGAGTGAGTAAAATTTAATTAAGGATCTGTCCAACTTTTATCGTGAGTGCTTATCATTTATTGGTATTTTGTCAGTTCCAAATCATAAAATTTAAATGTTCTTTTCACAAACTGTTTAATTAACTTTTTGATTGGTTTTCTTATTCTTTACCCTTACTGAGACTTATTAAATGTAGCTAAATTATATGTGTTTGCAATTCCTTATCAAATATATCCTATTTTGCTTACTACGCGTTTAGATAGCATGCCAATTACTTTTTGGAGGAGGTCGAGAAAAAGATTACCAACACAGAACACGCAACATCTGAGTGACTTTCGGTAATTGTATTTTGAGTGTGAGGGAGTCATTGATAGAGCAGTGACCCCTCAGCTGCTCAGGTCATCAAGACCCATTGCAGACTTTCGGTAATTAGGTTAAATTTTGTGACAAGATTTGTGATGTAGCAATTAAAAATTCTGAATCATTGAAAAGTTTAGCTGACAGCAGAACCTTGCAACCGATCGTCACGTAACATTGTTACCTTGTGCGGAATATGGGCTGTGTAAACTCATTATTAATTCTACGAATTCAAAAATTTTCAACGCATTGAGATTGGCTGACCTAATTTGAGTTTGTTTCGAAACTAACCTTTCATTCGAATCCTCGAATATCGAACGTAATTGATGATTTACTCAGGATTGCGAGAAGGGCTTCAATGTTGCGCCTTTGACGTGTTTTTATACATGTTGGTATGCACGGTGAGTCCAGACATATGCCTCCGGATGATTTTCTAACACTCACACCCTGTGGCCATGTGAACCATGCTATTAAATCTTTTCAATAGAAAACGAGATAAATGTTGAGAAATTGGATGACTTGATGCTAAATGGCTGTGACAACCTTTCTGATTGAGAAACTCATCAAACTCTTCTGCTTATTTGATGAATATAAATGGCACTTCTGACGCTATAAATAAAGAGTTTTGTGTCTCCATCACAAAAATTGCATTGCAAGATGGAGTATCCTTTAATTTTTGCAGGTTCTTTTTTTATTCTGCCAGGGATCTTATTCACTTGATTCAGAATTTAGTGCACGCTGCTATTCCCTTCTTACATACATGGTTGTTATTTGGGGCTCTAGCACAATATAAAACCTAAAGATTATTGAGAGGTCCATCAGAAAGAGTGCGAGAGTTATTCTCTGTAAGCGAAAATTCGACCCGATGTTAAATGAACCTTGTTCCGAACTTAAATGGCTCATGCCAAGGGACGGCTACAATTATCCCTCTCTCACTACCATATGTAAATTAATTCGGAAGAAAAATGTGCCATATTTTGATAGCTTACTGAAGCCAACGAAATGGATAAGCAGAATCTACATCACATGTATAACTCTACTGCTCTCTACTCGACTTTGTATTACTTTATTGCTCTAAATTCTAATTTATTTTATATGCATCACAACTTTGTTTCAACCCAATTCCAAATGTAACTACTCCTGTGGGAGATTTCATGGAAATACATATTATTATTATGAATGTGTGATGTTGGTTTAATGTTTCGTTGGCTTAACCGAGCGTTAAGAACAAATTGCAATAATTGAGGATAAATTTAAGCTTTCGGTTAACTTGGGAGTTTATTATTGTCAAGCTAAGAAGTTTTTATCACAACCATGATTAAACTCCAGCTTGTAACTTAAATATGGTTTAAATTGATCCATTTAGCTTGAAGTCCACGTTTAATCTTTAAGGCTCCAAGCGATTCGAAAATCCATGAGTTAACTGGTTATCCTGATTCGACTTAATTACAGTTTTAAAATCCAACCTGCTCCGTCAATTTTTAGCATGTAAAGTCATACCTGGTTTCATCTTAAAGGTAAAAGGTTTACGCTTACGATTTTTTATTCAGAATTTTAATTTGTGACTAGGGACTCCATAAACCACGAGTTACATGGTATTGAAATATGACTGAATTACACGGTTTTAAAAACATTTGGTTGGATTTAGAGATTTGATTTACGAAGTTTAAAGGAAACTGCAACTAAAATTATAGTAAATATCATCCATGTATTTTTGTCGGCTAAATCGTGAGACTTTAATTTGTGAAAGGAACTCATGATAAGGAAAATCTCCAAAAAATAAACACTACCCAAACTTAAATGTTCCGTGGATTATTGTGAGACGCTTGTTAAGACTATTAGAATTTCCTAACTGATGCAAACTGTAGTGTACGCTGGTACGGTGACCTTAATCAGCAACACTACCTGATAAATATAACTGCCTGATAAATATAACTGTAACAATAAGTTTATTACTTGAACACAATAATTAGGAAATGCCAGTACACGGGAGAGACACCAAAAAGACACAACTCGACAGGGTGTGTGTTGAAGCACGTTTAGTCTTTACTCCAAGACTTTCACTCTAGGTTCACTAGGAAAACACGTGGCATAATGAACATAGTGAAATCTAGTCAAACTAAAGACTACTAAAGACTAATCTTACACACGATTGATGTTTTCTGTGATTCTTTTTTTCTGTCCGTGGGATTCCTCCGATTTTATCTTTTCGTTTTGATTAGGAAGTTGTTAATGTAGAAGTTTATTATTATTCTATAAACGTCGTTTTTCTAGAAAATGGAAATGGAGACGAAGTTGGATGAGGCTGAGTGGCTCTTGACAACCGACGACCTAAGTCGTCAGCGCCCATGTCACCTAAATCTTAACTTACAAGAAAGGGGTTTCAAGTGCTACGCGAGTTGAAAGGAGTGCACACATGTGGACGAAAAGAATACGAAAGCAAAATAATAATACCCGGGCTTGCAAATATATAATTAACTAATTGTAAGAAATAATTGTTCACTAAATGTGTTTAAAAAATACTCTGGGAGAGATTTTAACTTAATTAAATATCAAAAGAAAAATCATGAGGATATGAACTACTCAAATGAACATTCAAATATTTAAAATACTGAATTAATAAACCGTTCGTTCTTTTGATACAACAATGCAGAATTTCAACCATTTGTGTGACAAATCCCTTTAAGAATTGTGACGATTATTTTTAAATGTAACGCGCCAGCAAAGGCAATTGATTTGTCAGCGAGACAGTCACGTACTTCTTCTAATAAGAGACTTGGTTGATCTGATAAAAGGTTTGCAAAGTCATCTGGATCTGTCGTTGTGAATTCTAAATCTTCGTTTGCAAGCTCTAATAGATGACGACGATTTAATACATACTCACCCAATTTATTGAAAGAACCGTTTCGCACAGGACGAATAAAGTATGGAAAGGGATTTTATGAGATGCGACTTTCGCAGGGCTTTGTCGACACTCGCAGGGCCCTCAAACTAATCCCCTACAGGGTGATACCAATCGCAGGAGGAATTACCAATGACACAGCACTTTGCAAATTCCAATAATATATTTATTGATCTCTAGGACCACTCCCGGAGTATTGTACTTTGTGTAGAGTCCTGTGGGACAACTTATCTAGAGAACTCCATTCCCTATACCAAAACTACAAGAAAAAAACTAACCTTGTCTCTTAATAAGAGACTTTCACCCATGCATATTTGCATGGACGATGACCTGTAGAATTTTACCTCTACAATTAGCTCAAATGGTTAATTTCATTTATATTCCTTGTCTCAGTGGCCAAAATATCATCGACAGTACCATTGACACGGCACCTTTTGTCTACTTGAAATAATGAGTTCACTGCAGGTCTGCATTTCGGGTATATTAACAGATCGTGGGGTTTTATGAAATCGGCAGCTATTACTTATCAAAACAACCTAATAGGTTGTTTTATACCGGAGTTTAAGTTGAGTGAGTAAAATGTAACTTTTTTCAAGAGTTCTTATGATTTATTTGTAGTTTGTCAGTTCCAAACAAAGGGTGTTATTAACTTTTTAATTCGCTTAATTATTATTTTTGCTTACCGTGCAATGCCATGGTGCCGATTTTCTTAACTTACTTAGTGATTAGCAGATATTATTTTATATATTACTTGATGACTTAAATATTTTATCTTATATTTACGTGTGACCTAATGCTGAAAAAAATTGGTATACAATTAATATTATCTGCCAATTTTATAAACTATGTTATGGCTATGACTATAACACTTATAAACCGTGACCAAAATATATGTGATTGCAATTCCACATCAAACCTGTCCAATTTTGCTTACTATGCGTTTAGGTAACATTTTAATTAATTTTTGGTTGAGTTCGAGGAAAATATTTTACAAATACAACACGACCAAGCAACGTCTGTGTGACTTACGGTAATTAGTTTCTATATTGTGACAAGGTTTGTGATGTAGCAATTAAAAATTGTGAAGCATTAAAATGTTCAACTGACAATACTAATATTCCTACATTCCGAAATGTTTATTTTACGGATTTTATCATAGGCAGGTATGCAAATGTTACTATTGGCGAAGGTGGAAGAAAGCAAAAATGAGATTTCCACCGACATTCTCATCTTTTTTCACCGGCTGTAACTTCGGCGGCAGGTGATATGTGCAATAAAATATTGTTGCATGGAACATTGCCAAACTAACGTGTGAAAAAGGAAGAAGTGAAAGCAAAGAGAATCAACCATCGCCCAATCAGAATTTCCTCCTATCTCCGCAGTTGTCTTCATGACTTTCACTGGAATGTAGCTGTGGCTACATTTTAAAAAAAGTTGCTGAAAAAACTTAAGTTTAAAACAAGCGGGTGTCATTGAGTGTGAATGTTTTCACTTGTGTGTGTGTTCACGAATGTGTCAACAAACACTTGTCAATTGATTGGAGATGAAATTATCGCACATTAAAACAAAAGAATTGCATCTATTGTTGACTCAACAATAGACCTGTTCAAGGAACTAGCAGTTGAGTGCTTAACGTAATAGAAATTACCAACACGACCTCTGGCTTGTAGGACGCTCGTCACTTTCCTTACTTCATACTTAGACCTTGCGATTGCTTTTAATCCTGTGGTTATTTGATCAGAAAGCTCAAATATGTTTGCTGCTTTAGAAAGAATTATTTCTAAAACAAGAAGGACAAATACAGATAATGCAGGCATTAAAATATACCAGGGTAACCCTAAGACTGAGTACATTTTGAAGGTTCCGTAGTTTCCCAATACAACCAATCCAATGCTGGCAGAAATGAGGAAAGGAACTATGTATTGTTGTAGGTCCCACATGATGTCAAATATAATTGCGACCTCCGCGTGTAGCAGAATCAGGCGATCAAGAAAAACTGTTCCAATCCTCATTTGCATTGCTTTCCACAGCCTCAGAATTACTACAAGGCGCCCCAAAAATTCTACTGTCGGAAGGAAATGTAGGGTTGTTGTGATCAGGTAGCCAAGTATTAATTGCCATGTCATGTGACCATAGAATATTATAGGGATGAGGCGCAAGGTTACTTTGATACAAGTCAATACGGACGAGTCCAGCTGTGAAGGTGGGAAGATTACTGATGCAACGTCTAAGCGGAAATATACCAAACCAGTGGTACAGATGAGTGGGATTATTACAGATAAGTTCATTAAAAGCAGTCCAATTCCAACGACATCATTTCTCCAGTCCTCCATTTTCTGACTCGTATAGGAATAACGATCTACGGAAGTATATGCAGAATTTTATACGGTGAAGCTGTCGGCATATAATTTATAGCATTACCAACAAAGCGTTTCCATTTTGATTCCAATTTGAAGACGGTGTTTGTGCCTACAGTGATTAATGATCCATGTTGTGATACTAAGGTATACACTGTAACAAAGCTGATTAACAGAAGAGGTTGAATACTAATTACGATAATAAATGCAAATATCTCAGTCGTGCCCCTTTCCCAGAGAATATAACAGCCAAATATGGCCTGTAAGGCTTGAAGCAGAATGGATAGGTACCAGGGATATAGGTATCTTCCCTTGACCTGGATAAATTTGTCATTATTTGGGGAATATGAGAAAGAAATTGGAAAAGGAGAAAGATAACTAAAGAAGATTTTTACGGCACAACGTTGCACAACCTTCATTGAACAATGACTGACAAGAAGCGTTCTCTTTTTTCATTTCGGTGGTTCCACCTGCAATTGCAACACAGGACGGCGTAGCTCAATTTACTGCTAATATCCACCAAGTCAAAGGGGTAACCTATCCGAATCATGGAGTTATGGAAGTCGTGCATGGAAGTAATGAAGTAATATATTATTGAAAGAAGATATAGGTCCAAATATTGACTTTAGTTCTACTTTTCAAGCGAACATTCGTGGAAGATAATCCTTTTTTATACTGCTTTTAATAAATCTACGAAAATATTTTGCAATGCAGGCACGAAATTAAGGCTAGGGTGAAATAATGCTTCCTTTCCACAAATACTGTTGGAATTTTGACTGCTAATATGCCAGTCTGCATAATCTTGTACTGCTTTTAAGCAAAACGAAAGTACCCAAAGACAACTTATGGCTCAGAAATATATGCCAGCACTGAATTAAATATGTTGTATGTAATCTAAATATGGCAGAAGCACTCTTGTAGAGTTAAAGAATAAAAGAACATATTCCAAGTATGTTTCTGGTACTCTAAACCTGGCATTGCTATTAATCGACTGTTAAGGTTAAATTTTTTTAGTATGTAATAAAATCAATAGAATATATGATATTGCGAAATCAGGTAGTATGAGCAGTGTTGATGCCTGTGGATGTATGGATAGAGAGCTGGAGTAGGCGAGGTATGCACTATAGCTCCAATGTTGACAATGGCAGACAAAGTGAAAAGATTTCTTTCAAAAAGAAAAGGAATGCAAAACATTTCGTCCTAAAAGCTTTTATGACGTAAAACAACTAAAAATCTCTGTATTAGAGATTTTAGCAGTGGTTACTATTAGACTGGATAAAAATATTTATTTTCCAGGCAGTTAAGCGAACATCAGGATATTTACGGATAACTTTGCCAATAAAGGAGTGATGAGAAGATTTTTGAACTTCGGAGTCAATAAGACTGCCGCATTTAATTGCGTAGCAGATTTTTGATGAGATATCTGAAGCTGATGATAATATGCTGTCTGCTCACTGAATGCAAATAAGTAATCTGCACCTCAATGGCTGAGATAATTTAGTGTAATCCAGACAATCTTCCAATTATTACATATTATCATCATGTAATTCATTTGGATGATTTCACAATTAGAATGGACAAATGTTTCCAGCTTTGGGAACATTAGAAACACGTCTCTTGTGGACGTACATGTGTGTGGAGTTGTGGGGAGTCTGGGGAGGATCAACTTCTCCTTTCCACTGCTTCCCTGTTCATGAGATCTTTTGCACCGTCTAAAAAGACCAAAGCACTTCCTCACTGGATATCCAATCGCACCAATAAATTCCATCACTCCTAAAAACAAGTACAACCATTCAAGTATTTGGAGTTATTGTCATTGTCATTGTATAGTTTATTAATGTGACAGGTAATACATAATTGGTTAACAATTCATTCCAGTATTAGGTCACAGTAAAGATAAGTAAAAAATTGTGATATCTAAAACTACAACCTGCTGATTTTGGTGGAGCCCCTTCTTACTTTTGACTCTCGGGTGTTTGCTGTCCAAGTATTTCTTTGTCTCAGCATCCCAGACAAGGAAGAAGAAGAAAACAATGGGATGGAATGAAAGCAAAATCCAACTTCCCACTCGTAAGAGGAAGTAGTATCCATTAATGGATTCAGAAAAGAAGTAGAAAATAAAGTTGACCACACAAAGGAGTCCAGTAATCTAGTAACGTTTTGAGTTATTCCGTCCAGGACGGAGGAACCTGGAGAATCGAAATTGATAGACTGACAGACCACAGTCAGATCCCAACTATATTCCTGGGAACTTGTTGCGTACGTAATGTTGGTCCAGACGTCAAAGCACAAAAAAATCATCCAGGGGAGCCTGAACAGATAAATGAAGCGCGCCACCACACCTGCGAACAAAGCAATTTGACCACATCGAATTATCTTGCTGGGATTTTTTATAAGTGTTTTTAGCGTGCCTGTGACGAATTAGGAGAGTCTTTGAACTGCCAGGACAGTTTAGAGGTTTGTTATAATCGTATAAGAGTTTTTACTATCCTCTTTCGACACGTGCCACTCGCAAAAGGATAATACTAAAGTGCCATAATTCTGCATGTTGAGCTCTCGACCAACCCAGCGCTAATTTTCTCTCTCTATTACGGGAGTCAGTGCGGGCAGAAGAGAAGATCAGCGATAAGTGGAGTCGCAATTTCTCTACCTCCAGTGACCGTCTGCTATTTGGTTACTTATAGTTTTCTATAATGGTCGTATTCCTAATCAAACACTACACTAACCCTAAACTTACACTTCACTAACTAAGTGTGAGTGAATTGCGAGTGCGCCCTAACACTAAAGTTCGTATTCCTAATGAAAATCCCCACTAACACTTACGTAAGTGTAAGTGAAGGGTGTCACTTTGCCCCTCACTTACACATTTACCGCGCAAATTTGAATTCCCTCAGTTCCAGAAGGCTTTTTGATGGTACCATAATCACGAACTTGACACGTAAAGATCGAATAAGTTCAGAAATTCTCCCAGATGTCATCTTCTAGTGGCTCAGATGGCAGTTCTTCTTCAGAACCAAAATCGAAGGTCACGAAGCGTCTGAGGATACCGTTTGGAACATTGGACAACGCAGTGTTCCTCGAATTAGTAGACAAATATAAGTCCAGCATCGAATCCAAGAAGGCCGACTTCGGAACTATTGACAAAAAACAAGCTGCTTGGAACAAACTAGTAAAGGAATTCAATGCAGACCCCAATTCGAAGAAGCGAGACATGGACCAATTAAAGAAACGATGGGAAAACATAAAATCTAAGGCCAAAACCGATTCCGGAGAAAAAGCGCATCTTAGGTGAGGAAGTAAACATGCACTCGTAAAAGAACGAAATAATATTTTGTTACTTATCTCATAATCCTAAATGTATTTGTGCCGAACCTCTTGGCAGGCTCAAACATAATCTGATTTTTAATGCATATCTTCGATCTCGCAAAAAGTGCCTTCAATTACATTAATTAAAG
>JAQGAC010000992.1:0-16725 GCA_034696585.1 Isotomurus maculatus
AGCCCAGTTTCAGAAACTAAGGCAAAGATGCTTGTGATTTCTGATTCAACTAGTCAGATTGACTGAATACAAGTGAAAGCCTTTCTTGTTCTTTTTGTAGTTCAGGAGAAGGCTGTTTCTGTTGTGTAGTTTTAGAGAATGAACTTTGTTTAGTCTGGTCTGGTAGTCTGGTTCCCCGATTCTGGATTATCTGGATGTGCTTTTTAGGGTGGTCCGACGATGAGCAGGGTAAAAAATGGACGCGGTCTTATTTACTGACACTTATCGTTACTTTTAGACGGACACTAACCACATTATTGAGACTTGAGACTAGGACGTGGTTACTACTTTTCAGCTCCACACTCCCTTGTTCTGCGAAGACTCTCATGAATTCCAAATGTACCTTTTATTGTTCTGTAGAATGGGAATGACGGGTTAACTGGAGCGCATTACAGTTGAGGAGTACGTCTATACATCTTCTAGCGTTTTAGGACTTGGGTATACTTTCTCCATGTCTGTAACTCTGAAAGTTGTGGACTATGGGGCAAAAGCTACACTGGGATGGGAAGTGTAAGCTCCGTAAACTTTTCTTAATTAGCAGATGGTCATGCATGTTTCATGACAGTTTGTATGGGTATTCCACAGTTGCATCCCATTATCTTTAATGTGGTACCATCCTACGATGCACGGGAAAGGGATCGATGAGAATTTAATCGATTTCTTAAGTCTACAAGATGACAGTAAAGTCATTATCTGATAAGAAGCGACGAGACATGTTAATAGTTTCTAAGATGCATGATTACAGTAGTTCAGTTCAATTGATCAAACACTTTCTAGAAGGAAATATATTTACGGATGTAGACGGATTAGAATTTGGTTTGCTGTCTTTTGTCTTTATTCTACCTTCTATTCTTTCAACAATTTTAAACTGGCCATTGTAATGAGAGTTATCAGGGATAGATGAAATCTTGCATAAATATACATTTTTAATGATTACATAATTTCATTACGCATGTTAATAGTCTTAACAATAGCCACGATCGTTTGATATAATTAAATGCGAATAATATCAGCCAAAATCACTACCAAGTGTTGAAAGGGATTCACTGATGGTTTTATTTGCTATTATTCTTGAGTGGTTTGGGCAATCATTCTTAATTTTGTAAAATGAAGAGTTATTGTTTACTAAACATTATTGACCTTAACATTACATCTGTATAATTGAATTGAGGTCTTGAGTCTCGAGTCACTCAAGCATAAGGCGTGTAAAAGAATAGGAAGAAGGAACAAAGATAGGAAGCCTATCATATTGATCTCGTACTGTGTATCATTGCTTGTTGTGATTATGATTACTTAATTGCTTTTATGCTTCCCCCTGACTGTTTTTGTTTCATCAGTTGTAGGTGGGTGGTTCCGTCCAGGGTCACTAAGTCCACGGAAATTCCATCTACAAGCTAAATCTTTACATCCACCAGTCATTCATAATCTTAGCTTCCCACGAAATAGACGAAGAGATCACAGAAGATCTTTGGAAATATCGATTCTTGGAGTACACCAAAAGGAAGAATTCCGAGAAAATGCAGGTGAGTTCATTGAAAATTGGAAGCATTCATAACGTTTAGTTTTGTTGGTAATATCAAGAATATTAAATTGATTTTGTTTAGGTGTTAATTCCACTTGCATTTGTGGCACTGCTGTCCACAGCAGCTGTGGGACAAGACTTCCGAACTCCTATAGGAAGTCCGTGTACCGCAGATCCAGTGGATGACGGGTGTGTTATCAACGGAGAGTGTCTTTATTCATTGTGCCAATGTCAAAACGGGTACAGTGTAACTTCCTCCTTTACATGCAAATTGGATTTTGGAGGAAATTGCACAACATCGGATGACTGTAATACTCAAATGGGTCTCGAGTGTATAGACTCTGTTTGCGGGTGCTCAAATGTCGCGCAGCAAGAGTACCTTTCGGAACTGGGAACCTGTGTGAACTCGACTATGAAGTTGATGTACGAAGATATAGTCGCTTTCATCAATCAAACAGAGCTGGAACTTACCAAGTTCTCAACTCTTCTTCAAATATTCATGATCCACGGGAATCCAGAGAATGAAACTTCTAGCACAACTCCTGAAACAACAGCATTTCTGGGAGATATTCCAAACAGCGTTGATGTTCCATTAAGGGAGCTGGATGAACAAATTGAAGCTCCACAAGAACCCATTCCAGCAACTGCTTTGCCTCCAACTACAACCAGTACTGTTGCAGCTACTTTGCCCACTACGGACAGTTTGCCTCCCCCTCCTGCGATTCCAGCCTTAGCTGCTCAACTACCGGAAGACGCACCCACTACTGCTGCTACTACAACCACAACTGTTCCTACTTCTACTGCTTCTGTTCCCTCTCCTGTGGTAGCCCCACAAGGTATCTCAATTCCCGTACGACCCGCTACAAATCTTCCCAACTCGCTAAACAACCTAATTGTCCCTATCCTCCCTACCCAAGGTAACTCTGATTCCTCCATTCCACAAGTTTCAGAAGGCACTCCACTCCAAAATCCCTCTGGGGCTAATGCTAACCAGCAAATCAATAATTTAGCGAATGTTCTCCCTCAATTTTTAGCTATGTTCAAGGAATTTGTCCCCATGTTGCAATCTTATAACAACATTTTAGGCTCATCTTTGTTCACCATTCCCCCCAGTAGAAGTGGTTCTAATAACAATTTACTAAGTGGGTTAGTTCGAGGTGCAGGAGCAGCAGGGAACAATATTATTGGAAATTTTAATCCTGTTAATACTTTGGGAAATACTTTGGGGAATACTTTGGGGAATCTGGGAAATTCTTTTGGAATTGGAAATCTGGGTAATTCTTTCGGGAATCTGGGAAGCTTGGGCAATCGGGGAAGTACTGGAAACTTGGGAAGTTTGGGGAATCTTGGGACTCTGGGAAACCTCGGGAACTCGGGACGAGGTTCTCCTGCATGGAGTCTTTTTCCTTCTACTCGTAGACCATCTTTGTTGCAAATTCCCGGAAGAATCTTCAACGGTGTTTTCGGAAGGAATTCTACAGTCCAGAATCTGAAGAGAAGGATCATTCCATTCAACTCGGGTGATTCAAACAGACTTATCCCATTTTTGCCTTTTGTTGGGTAAAATAGACTACTATTTTGAATCGACAGGGAACTCTAGAATATATTGTACAACTAGACATATTGGAATTAGGCTAATCGTTGTGAGAATTTACTTGGACACTAATAATGTTAAATTATAAGTTATTTTTGTACAACTTTTTGTAAGTAGTTTAAGCGTACCACATTTTACCTCAGAGCTGCAAACAATTTAAGTAATTTTTCTTCTTAAAACACTGTACCCTTTGGTTTCCTAAAAGATCACTCACTGATTGTTCAATCAATAAAAAATGGGTACGAGCTAGAATCAGTGTTCATTAGCGCATTACTCATTGCTTATCTGCATATATAATGTGACTTCTGTTTTACACGGGGTTTATCAAGACGATCAATAAGAAACAATGGATGTCCATGTCCATGTCTAAATTCCCCTTCAATAAAATGTTACCTTGATAAATGTTTGGAATATTGGGATGGTATTAGACATCGCTGAACGTGGGAAATTATGTGTGTTCCAAAGAATTTTTCTCCCTTGACACAAAATGACAAATTTAGCAAAAAATGATGAGACAAGGTGATGCGATTTCAATCAGTGGAATAAAACATAGACACCCATTAGAACCTACGAGTAAATGATCTGTTTTAATAAATTGTGAATAAAAGCCACGAATTATTTCGTGAATTGGTCTCTTATCTTTCAATGAAGTCATACAGGAAAATAATTGTTCATTACTTCCTAAAAAAACACAGTGGAAGTGCATAATGTGCACTATTAGAACGAGTTAATTGATAAAGTATACGATAAGGTTGATGATACTTCACAGCGGAATGTACCTGCGGCTGCCTGCTTTCATAGATAGTTTGTTTGTTGCTTGAGTACCCATCAATTCGCGATGATAGAGAACTACACATAATGTTCCTTCTCATAACTAAACAAGGTGGTAATTGTTGTGAATGTTATCACACGGCGATACTTTAAATAACCTTAAGGTATCTCTGTGTACAAACTCGCAAAGCGTTTCAAGTGATAGGCTCACTCATCCTTTCATCCTTTCCCCTTTAATAGTCAAGGAGTAAGGATCCTGCAATTAAAACACTGAGCCTTATTTCATACAATAAAAGTTGGTTTCATTACAAGTGTGAGTTAAAAGAAAAAATGGTTCGACCTAGACCCAAGATATAATCTCGGCTTGGCGAATATTTCGATGAGTTTTTCTCACCTAAATCCTTCTCTCTATGAATAGACATACACACTTTATTGCCTTGTAAAACTATTGTAACTTCCTTTGGGGAAGGATAAGAGGATGAGCTGATGAGCTTATGGGACTTGTAAGGGTGCCTGCTTAATGTTCAATAATCATGAGTTATGTAAGAATGAATCAGGTTGATACAATTTACTAATCTAAAGGAGAGTGTAGAAGGTATGTAAAGTGATATTGAAATGAAATTGTATGATTGATGCGGAAAGAAATGAGACAATTTTGTTGTGTGAATATGAGATATCCTGCTGTGTCGCTGAGTAGCGAAGGTCATCTTTTCCGAAGGGATGAGAACCTTTGATGACGGCGTTTCCCTAAATCGATTATAATTAGAGCTTCTACAATTATGCACTTGAACCATTTTTGGTGCAATGCTATTAGTCTGATTTTAGTTGTGCTTGGGACTTATTGAGACGAAGTTCAGTTGGACGAGAGAAGTGCAGTGGATATCCTGTTTCGGATTAAGTGTGCCTAAGTGTGCCTTAAAAAGGAAGGAAGGAAGCACTTCCGGAGATTAGAAATTATCGGGACAATGGGGGTAATTTTTGTAAATCGCTTAGTTAACGGGGAAATGGATTTGTCATTTTGATTGCATAATTATTTTTGAATTTTTAGATCCCATCAAGTCTGTTGAAGCACTTCTTCTTGAGCATCTTTCTCTGCAGCGTCGTTTTTGAAACAGTAAACTCGCAATATTTCAACACGCGATGCAGGGAAAACTCGCAATGCTTGTCAAGCCAATTCCTACAATGTCTGAATGGATACTGCCAATGTGATTCAAGGAGCCAAGTTTTCGATCATATTACAAATCAATGTACTATGCTGCCTGGAAAGACTTGTACTCCTCATCAAAACAACAATGCGAACAACTATCCTAAATGCTCAAAGAATTCAGCGTGTATTTTGTCCAGATGCGAATGTCAACCTGGATACAGTCCAAGCGGTGATTTGGTATGCAAAGCCAACTTCCTCAATTCTTGCAAAACTCCACAAGACTGTGACCACAAACAAGGACTTATTTGTCTCGGGGGTTCTTGCCAATGTAGAAATACAACGTTGTCTTATCAAGGCATCTTTGGGTGTGTGAACCCAAATAATCCTGAATTTATTGAGATGATGACCGCATTGAAGACTACACAGAGATTGCTAAGCGAGAATCAAGTAGACTTGGATGAAATGATAAATGAACTGGATCCCAGTCCAAATGCTCTAGACACAATTCCTCTGAGTCAGTTTCAGACGAGACAACTTTTTAGCGATTCGGGTAGCGGATCAAGTGCGGCGGATTCTGTGGATCTTACCACGTCTGCTCAAAATCAAGCTCCTCAGATGATGCAAAATGGGTTCCAGAATTTACTAGGCGTTTTGAATACTTTGGGGTCTTTGGGTCAACTTCTTGGAGGACAGAACAATAGACAGGCGACAACTCCAGCAAATAATAACCCACCACCAGCAACAGGAGGAAACCTGAGGAACTTGTTTTCTGGGTTTACTAATATGTTGAATGTTTTCAATCGAATTATCCCAAGGATTCGTAATTTCAAGAGGATGATTAATCCAATTAGACTTATTCGTCGATTGATTATGAACTTCAGAGGTCAGAAGGGAGGATACCCGGCTGCCAGTAGGCCTAAGCCTACATACGGACCACCACCTACTGCTTATGGACCTCCACCCACGACGGCAAGCCCTGGAGGATACGCTGCAGGACCTGCAGCTCCAGCTGATCCTGCTCCACCACCACCAGCAGCTCCACCTGCTCCGTCAGATGAAGCTCCTCAAGCGTCTTTCGATAGTTTCAATACTTTCAGGTCACAGACTGTACAGCCGTCCAACTACCAAGCAGGATCTGCTCTTTCCTCAGCTCAAAAACCGCTTTCTCAACAGTCGTCTAGCTTTGAAAATCCTTTGCACTTCCAGACTCAAAATTCGTATCAAGTTCAAAACCCTCCACAACAGTCGAATTTCAATCAAAATCTAAACCAACAACAAAGCTTTCCTAGCCTGAATAATCAGGCTTCAGGAAACAACGCGTATCAAACTATAAATCCTCTTCAGAACTCCCAACTGCAATCTTTAAATAACCAGCAGTTCCAGAACACTAATCAGAACCAGAATGGACAGTTTCAACAACAGTCTTTCCTGAATAATCAAAATTTCCAAGCTCAGAATCAAAACAATTTACAAAACTTCCAGGCTCAAAATCAAAATAATCAAAACTTCCAGGCCCAAAGCCAAAATAACCAAAACTTCATCCAGCCTCAAAGCCAAAATTTCCAAAGTCCAAATCTGAACAACCAGCCTTTCCAGCAGCCGCAGCAGACTGTAGCTCAAAACTCGAATTTTGATCAAACTTTCGCATTGAATGGATTTCAGCAACAAAGCAATACTTTCGGGAATTACCAACCTACCGTGAATCAATTGCCTGAGACAAGCAACAACAAATATCCTCGACAAGAGAGACTGTCTACAACGGAGGAAGATTCGCCTTACCTTCCGGAGCATTTGTGAGTCTCATCATCATTCGAAGAAATCACTTAAATACAGTATATTTTTAAAAGGAAATCTGATATTATTTATAGCATAAATCGTAATTTATTTGGAACCAAATTATGTATACTTATTTTTTTATTTTTGTACCAATAAAGTGTGAGGAAATCACAGACATATTTTTTTCAGAGTATATGACTTGAGATTGAAGACATTTTGGTATTTTTTTATTTCTAACGCCCGCTGGCAATCCGTATTCTCCATTGACTAAAACAAGGCAACGCAGAAAAGACCCTTTCATTGAATAATTTCATTTTCAAATACAGTAGACGCATTCGAAACAGGAACTGAATAGTTCTTTGTTCATAGTCACAGTGCACAGTCAGACAGGAAGCGATTCGCTGTGCGTAAGTGTTTGAATTGAAACTTGCAAGTCGACGTTTATTCTCATTCATCAAACTTAGAAGTGAAACTGGCTTCTAGAAATAATACATAACATGTGCGTATATCAATGAGAAGAAACGAGAGAAAAACTTTCGATTCTAAAAACAATGAGAACTTCTTCTTTCTAAGGACTAAGCTTAGGTATTCATTTTATAAGCATTTCTTACAGGATGATTCGATCAATTTTATAACCATCTTGGATGCAACCGTTTAGAGGAAATACGGATGATCTGTGGCTTACGAAGCAGGATTCTAAAATCTGCATTTTAGGACGTTACAGATGAAGCATGAAAATTATGATTTCCATCAATGCTGCAGCCGACTAAAATCAACTTTACGGTTGACAAGGTGCGATTAAAGATAATCCACCATAGAATTACAAAAAGGTTCAATTATTGCTTCTATCTAAAGGAAATCATAAAACGCACCTAACACACCATCAGCAGGTTTATTCGTCCGGTGATAAGACTTATGTAAAAACACAAGGCTATGAAGTTTTGCATCTTAAATAATCCTAATCTCCAATTCATCGTGTGTAAGAATCAAAGAAGACTTATACACATGTAAGATTAGATTTTGTACCCAGCCTGGAAATCATAGTACACATAGGCATTTCTTACTTTAAATATTTGCAAGCCCCGATCCCCTATCTTTTAAACAAATGAAGTAAAAACTATGTAGTGTGTTTCAATATGCTTGAATAGATGAACTGCTAGCAGTGGTACTGGTATGCTAACTTTGGCTGCATTAAAGAAGTTTTATATTTCAATCCTTGTTGAAGTTGTTTTGCCTTCGCAAATGGTTTTGCTACGTGTGTTTTGCTGTAATAGTGTATATCGTTGTCATCCACTACTCATTTATGGATAGAAACTCAGTACACTAATACACATGTATGCATACATCTTGTTAAAACTTCGATAGTCTCTCACCTCTCTCTGTGGTTGAGTAAGCTGCAACAATAGGATGGACTAATCAGTTTAGAACATCACGAAGGCTTCATCTAACTGATGAACAGTCTCACCTTAGCTTTAATGCGAACAGGCTCTCTCATTCCTCTCACTTCTCTGTACTTTCCTGATTATTGATTACCTCATCAACAATCGCAGTATTATTAGTAGAACTGTAGACAAGCTACAGTAACATTTTTCTATTCATCATGAGACCACTACTTCTGTGTGGAGTGATTGCACTAATAATTGCTATTGTTTCTGCAGAGGTAAGATCCTTGGATAATTAACAATCTAAATATAGAATTAAAGTATAATAATATTCACTAATTAAACTTCTTTATTATTGAACAGACTGAGCAAAAATCCAAGTTAAAGGTGGCTGTGTATTATGAAACATTGTGTGGAGACTCGAAGCGATTCATCAAGAGTCAACTGTATCCTGTGAAGAAGTCCTCCCTCGGCCAGCAATTCGATGTGGAGTTGGTTCCTTATGGAAAAGCCACGGTAAGAAATATGCAGCTTTTGCCTCTCCTTGCTTATTGATGAATCAATTCTGAGAATCCATAATGCGACTTTCTCGCATAGTTGGATGCAGTTAACGTTGGATTTCTGCTTGCTTGTAGACAAATTAAATTCTGATCACGCGATTCTTATTGTATTCTTATTGGACTAACAAATTTAAGTATATAGAGTATATGTGATTTTAATGTGTTCTTAGACTACTCAAACATCCAATTCCTACACGTTTGAATGCCAACACGGCAAGAGAGAATGCGATGGAAATAAGATGCATGCCTGTGCTCTGAAATACATCGAGTCGACTGAGAAACAATTGGATTTCATTTATTGCTCCATGTCATCAAGCAATCCACCTCAGAGCTTGACAAGCTGTGCTAACTCGGTTGGTGGAATTGATGAGGACAAGATTAAAACTTGTGCTGAAGGACAAGAAGGTTCGGAACTGTTGGCGAAGAACGGAGAGAAGACGCATTCTCTGAGACCCAAGGTTTATTTCGTTCCTTGGATAACTTATAACGATAAGTTTGATGATGGAAAGCTCCAGACAAGCCAAAGTGACTTTAAGGTTGTGGTTTGCAATGAATTGAATGACTCTGGGGTAAGTCCACCCGAGTGTAAGCCTACCAGGGAGACTTGGGCTGCCAGGAGGGCTTAATTTTTAAATGTATTTTAATTGGATGAACTGTATGTTCATTATTGGTAACGATATTATAATGCGATTTTTGATTTGTGGGAATAAATACTCTGTATTAACATAATAGAATTCTGAGTGTGCCTCTACCTACTCTACCAACACCAACCACCACAGGGAAGAAGGGACGGGTTACATGGGTAGAACTAACGGAGCAAGTTTCGTTGACATGTCTTTCTCCGTATGGATATCTACTCTCTTGCTTTCCTATTTCGTTTATTGATCTCCTAACTCCAAATTGGGATGACTTGAGACACAACTAAACTTCTTCTTTACCTTTATCAAGTGTACACCTCTTCTAACTTTGTGTATTATGCAAAACCGGTTTTTAGTAAATATGAAGAATTTGATACCAATTCTACCATAAATTCATGCAATTGGATGAGCTATAGTCGGTTTTCGGAGTGGATTTGTTTGTGAAACATTGCAGCATCTTTTTCTAACTGTGCAATGTTATTTTTGTTGTTGAAATGTGATTTGACTTGTACGGGTGACTTGTGGAGATGTTCATTTCCTGGTCGTAGGTAAATAGGTGTCTTGGGTTATCTTGTCAAATGTAAGCCAGTGAACGGCAATCCTGTTATTAAAGTCGGACAAGTAAAAGGGTACACAATTCCAGTTTCGTTTTGACTTTGTTTGTTATACTTTAGTCGTATTTCTGGTTATTCTGTGACACAGATCTCGGTGTGTGGATTGGGCTTGCATTTTGCATTGTGTAGCATATTGTCAACAAGCAGTTTGAAAACATAAAACATATATGCCCCAGATTTCTCATGGCTGTATTTTACTCATGTTTGTTTGGAACTCTAAGGCAAAAATTACACAATCAGTTTTGTACTAATTTAAGGAAGGATTGCACATGTAAACAAGTTAAATGTAGGTTGTAAAGTTGTTTATTGATTCGTTGGATATTTATTCACTATTTACAATATTCACAAAGGTTTAACTTGAGACGACTTGATTTACAATTCGGGAGTGTTGAAGCCGATGTAATTGGGACAGACTCTTAAAAACAGTCTGCTGCTAATACAAACGGAATAATTTCGTATTTGGGAAGTTATTCCTCTGAATCGCAGGAACCTTTCCGAAGCATCTGAAGATCTGTCAGAGAAACAAAAACGCTTGAGTATTTTGAATCAGACGTAATTCACAATTGCCATTTTAATATAATTAATATTCATACTGGGATCTGTCCGCTGGGCACACTCCAACTGGCAAGTGTTAGTGTAGGTCAAGCCGTTACTTCCACACACTGGCATGTAAACTCTACTACAGGTACAAGTTGGAATCTGCTTTGACATAAGTACGGGAAACATTCATTAGAAGACGTTAGCAATTACATGAATTTTTTATTCATTCCTCTAGTCGTGACTTACCTGCTTTGCTACACATTCTCCCATGCTTGTTTGCTGAAGAGCTACACGGTATCATAATATTTTGTATATTTTTTTTTCATTTATTAGGAGCATTTATTAAAATTAAAGTCTTACATGGATTGGTTGACTGAGCACACGCAAGTGCACAAGGACTGGAGTAAGTCTTTCCATCATTTCCACAAACGGGTATCCATTCCATTGTGCAAGAGCATCCCTAATTAAGACTTGCAATTTTAGAACCGATTTTAAGCTTGAACAGAAGTACCTACACTATTCTATAAAACAATTAACAAGAGATTTTCTCACCTCTGTGTAAAAGGAGTAAGACGAAGAAGCGATGAGAGCAGCTACTACCAGGAGTTTCAGCATCTTGAATAACGTACTAATTGGTGTACGAGAAATCGAGAATTGTTTGGGTTGTCTGAGTGTCCAAAAATATTGTGCTGACGAAGGTGCTAAAAATGTTCGCTTTTATATGATTCTGTTGCAATTTACTGACTCATTATTATTACTATGTCTCATCACTTTGCTAAATATGTAGAGATTATTATACATATGCGAATTTTACTGGCAAATCGTACAAATGTTGAGCTTTGTAATCTATAAGGCTCATTCATATTTGATAAAGAATGACACGTATGGATCCGTGTGAAGATAGCAGATGTGATTGATCGGTGCGGGGTTAATTTTCCAGCACACTTATATGACGTGTCTTTTAAATGAATGAAGTACGAACTGTATGTGATTATATCGTTGGTTTCAAACAGTGGAACAGATGAACCAAAACTTTTCGTTATTATACAATCATAAGAACAATCGATGTGTTTCAGGGTGTTTCAGAACAATCAAACTTCCTATGCAATTCGCGTGCCAGTTGATATGGGATAAAATTTTTGACTTTATTGATTAAAGTGATTGGATCATTGGATGTCAAAGGCCTTTAGGCAGAAACATACAATAAAGAGGCCTAGATATCTGTCATAATATGAGCTCTGAGCTCATTTACGTCAGAATTCGAATATAAAATGTAATCTGGTTCCTTCCCGACACACAGGCGTATCATTCCTAAAACTCCAGTGAAACAGGAAAACAATGATACACAAAACAGGAATTACAGGATGATTTGGAGCGATTTGACATACTTATTCTAATTGTGTTGAGGTCATTCCAATGTACAGGATCTATAAATCTGAATATGTAGTACTGGATGTAACCGATATTTTTATCCGGATCAATAATATAGATACAAGCCAGCTTTTCAATTAAATCACCGTATTTCGTATTTAATTTGATAGAATAGATAATAGTTTCAATACATTTGAAAATAATTATTCGACCGTTAGCCTATTTCAAGCTAAACCAGCAGAGTGGCAGCTGCACAAAGAAGAATTATGTTCATGAGTGATGCAATAGAAGGAGTATGACTTGAATCAGAAGTGGATTCTGTTGTCGTCACTGGATCTTCAGTGACAATTTCCTCAGTAGTTGTCTTGTCTGCTTCCTCAGTAGTAGTTGCCTTCGTAGTAGTTGCCTCAGTAGTAGTTGTTTCCGGATTTGAAACTTGGAAGAATCTTCGCATAGGTTGACCAAACTCCTCCATCCAAGATATATTTTCCTGTATAAGAAGACGATACTTCTCGAAGAAACCACTCAATTCATCGTGTCCATCTATAAACTTTTCCATCTAAATGAAAAACATCCAATAATTGAAATAAGTAATAGTTTAGTAAGAAAGTAAATTTTTTTCCACGTGTTCATTTTCACTTGCCTGATTTAATTCTTCTTGGTTGCCGATGAAGCTGCTGAGTGTTGCAATGGTTCCTTCAATCGGTTCAGTATTGCCAAAATAACTTACTAGTTCATCGTAATGTGCTTCAATAAAATTCAAGAGAAGTCCTCGTGCATTGGTATTTGCACCAAGATAGCCAAGAACTTGGATTGCTTCTGCTTTAGAACGATAGTAGTCTGGTTGCAACGTTCCTTGCAGCAAACTGTGGATTATTTGCACTTTTAGTTTGATCACTCGTCTGATAAAATCGGCTAAGCAAAATATTGATACTACATCGCATGCACGACTTAAATGTAACTTACCTGTCGACAAGCGTGGGCTCTTGCGCACATGCTAATGACTTAAGCAGGATGTCCCTCTGCTTGGTTGTGATACCTTGATCTTCATTTCCTGTTGTATAAAGTTCGTAAATGAAGTCGAAGGCAGAGGTGGACCCATCATCGGCAGACGCTGCTACTGATGCACAATACACAATCGGCCGCAAGTCTTTAGGGACGCTTTTAGAATAAATTAAGATATAGAAAAGCTGTAACAATGGAGGATTAAAAAATTGAAGTTGCAAGTCAAATTCATACGGATTGGTTTTGATAGATTCTCCATTCTTCCAAGAATCTACGAGTCCAGCAGAGTAACCGAGACAAGAGGTCTCTCCCAGTCCACAAAGCCAATCCAGGAGAAGAGTATGACGAAGAACGTCCTGACCTTTATGCGATGGTGTAATAGCGGTGATTCCTCCAGTGGCTTCAACAGCTTTCACAATTCGAGGGATGATGTAAGCCTGTCATAAATTAAATCTATTTATATAAAGTTAGAACGATAATTCTGTGGTTAGAACATAGTGTTGATTTAGCAAACCTTCAAATCATCAAGGTCACTGCTGAATAAGTTCATTGGTTTCCTCAAATGATGCAAAACTACACTCCAAACTATGTACTCAGTTTCTGCTGTCTCCCCGAGATATTTTGTGAATTCCAAAGCAGATTCGATGGGCTTGATTTCTAATAGGGGTATAACCGATATAAGATTATGTTGCATGCATGATGAACAAAGTTGTAATGCATAATTGGAGTTTGTTTAGTAATAAATAGGAAACTTACTGTCCCAAGCAAAGCTGAAATAATCATCGACGAGCTCACTTCTACTTCGATAGTCAATAGCATCATGGGTTGACGTCAATTTAGCAGCGATTCGTTTCTCAAGCTCCTCGTCGTAAGCAATCCGATAATAACCTAATTGTGATTGGTCGTATAGTAAAGTCTATTTCCAACAGTTCACAAGCAAGTAAAGCTTATCTACAATTTCTAACCTGACCCTCCAGCATTTGCAATAATCCAGTCGTCGGGCTGAATGTCAACAGAAGCCTCTTTTGTCTGAAGCCATAATTCAGGTTCGAAACTGAAATCTGGTTTACTCTCTGTGGCCAATGAAATAGGAACGATCCATTGAGCTTCAGAAGCTTCATCTCCATATTTAGTCTAATTAAAAATTTCTCACAATTAGATCAGTTGAAATACTTCGAAAAATCACTAGGCCCGTTGATTACAACTTACCTGGGATATAGTGACTTGAGTTTTATCTGTGTTTAATGATAAGCGTAATAACGGATATCCAGGTTGAAGGGTCCATGTGTCCATTATAGCTTTCATTGTGAGTCCAACCGGAATTTTTTCATTCTGTGTGGCTACAACGTTCAAGTCTTCAAACAAGAAGTCCTGTTCTGCGGCTTGGAATTGCCTTTAATAATAAATACGAATTAACAATCAAGCTGTAAGCAATTAAGGAATACTTTCATTTTAGTAGTGAAGAGACTTACATTCTCTCGTGATAATTCTGTAATCCTTGCTGCAGCACTTCTCGTGTTAAGAACCCCTCCATCATGTAGATTAACGAGCCTCCCTTCTGATATGTAAGTTGGTCGAACCAGTCCATTGGATCCTTTGTGATCCATTTATCCTCCTCAATTTTTAAAGGGTGACTGAAGTCTTTGTTTGAATCCACTGATAAGGCTACTTTTTGGGATGTCAGTGTTATTTTATCCCACGGCCGGAATTCCGGGACAGCTTCTTCCATTCCCAAATGTTGCAAAAAGTCAGCAAATCTGCAGAAGTCACAATTATAATCATTATTGGTAATTGTAATTAGCTATATTTCAGAAGCAAAGTAGCATTCATAATATTCATATAATTTTTAAGTACCCTTCATTGAGCCAAATGTGAGTCCACCAAGCAGGAGACACTCTATTTCCGTGCCATTGATGAGCCTACAGACATAATTCGAGTTGTTGGATATATTATGAAATGTGAATTTAAATATAATTAAATACTCACTAATTCGTGAGCGAGGACTTCTGTAATTGCCTGTCTTTCGGCTTCAGTATCCTCTTGTTCAAAATATAATAATAGGCTTTCTCTGCGAAGGATATAGCAGCAAACACATGCTTAGATTTATGGTCCTAAAATCTGCTGGGTGATTGCGTTAAAATATTACCTGTAAATATTTAGGCCAAAGTTTTCCATCGCTCCGAAATAGAAAGCAGGAACTCCAGCAAGGTCCATTTTGTTCATAGGATAGTCTTGATTGAAGTATTTTGCAAAGTGATTGAGTATGATTGCCCCCTTTTCGGCAGAGTAGTTGCCTCTTCCTTGGCTGATATAATGCTCAGGAGCGTAGGTCTACAATGGTTCAAATGTAGTTAATTACAACAGGCAATAGAACCTTTTCCATACAAATTTTTTGCTTGCAACACATACTCGAACTTCAGTTTGAGGCAACACATCTCCAGAAGACTTAGCGAATTTGAAATCTGAGATAACAGTAGCGAATAAGTACGTCGACATTCTTGGTGTACTCTCGAACTCTTCAAACTCCCAATCTGGAACGTCTGGCCTGCGATATACATGAAAAAAGCATGTTATTTCTATATTCTGTTTCAGGATGAGTAAATATCACTCGGTACATGCAGACTGATAAGCGATTCGATGCATTAAATGTGAAACGTACATCAACTTGATTCCGGTAGATTTAGAGTTGCAAAGCACAGTTTGATTATGTCGCTTGCCAATCTTAACCTCAAAAATGGCTTTGAAATACGGCTCGTCAAAGCAGGGGAACAGTTCTCGAGCATTTATGGCCTCCATTTGAGACACTCCGATCCACCTGAATAAAATAATGCGCGTGATGCCAATAGATTTGATAGATCAACCTGTTATTAAAATTATTAGTTAATGGCTGTTTTTGTACTTTAGTTGGTTTGAGATGGGATCCAAGTATTCGCTTTTGTAAAGTCCATGGAGTTCAGTATGAATTTGGGATATGAATTCAAAAGTCATAGTGTAATTCTCTCCATTAACCAACTCCCGTTCCAGCTCAATGTGAAGAAACTGGTAATCAGCATTATACTTGTCAAAACTGGTCACTGCAATTTCTTCTCCAGCTTGATTTACAACCTGTAAATGAGATTAATCTTATGATGTGATCATCTGTAGATGATTTTTGTGGAGGCGTAGTTTAATTTACTTTGACAGAACTGATGGACAAGTCTGCGCTTCTATGAATTGTCACATTCTGTGTTGTAACGTTCACTGTAACTTCAATAGCCAGGACTCCAGGGACAGTCCATTGGTCACCTACTGGCTGGTCAGCATCCAGAATCGGAATTATTTGAAGTTTATAAAGATTCGGAATAATGTCACGAGATAATCGCCACGGTTGAGATAAGTCATTAGCGATGTCATTAGAGGAGTTTGAAGTCGTCTCTGAAGGTAATGTGGGGACATTTTCCTTCGATTTGGGAGTATTGAAAGGAAATCCGTGGAGAACGGGAGTTTGTAAGTCAACTTGCCCGAAAACTGATGAAAGAAACGCAAGGCCACAAAGGGCGAGGGTGAACAGTTTGTAACCCATTCTTGTAGGTTACGAACAACGATCTGAATCGGTATGAGTTCTGATTTTTTCTGCAGAACCTAGTCATGTGACGCCAATAATTGCTTATCGTCTAATTGTTAAATCAAATTCAATATCTCCTGCAACCTTCAGTGAGTTTCATCAGCCAGTCGGTCAATAGATATTAAACCTAATGGTCATATTTCTAATTAATCAAACACTCCG
>JAQGAC010000993.1:0-16710 GCA_034696585.1 Isotomurus maculatus
AATGGTAGTTTATTATTGTGTGGATAATTAATTAGTTCAGAATAAACCCACAATTATTAATTAGCAATTAGAGCTATCTTTCGGTTTCTTCGGTTTATTGCATCGGGCTTTTTGTTTTGGTTCTCATCTTGGCTTTCATTAATTACTACGATTGGGGAATTGGTATTTAGTAGTCTGGGATAAGGCCCTTGGAAGATTAGGTGCATTTTAAGGGTGCGAATTCCCCCACACTAGGCCTAGTCAACCGAGCCCAGCTCTACACCACCTACTATAAATTTTTGATGTACATGTGTACAAAATCTTGAAGACTTAGCTTCAAAACTGAAAGCGATAGGAGACATTAAAAACTGTTTCATAAACCCTGACTCACCTTCCGTACATTACCTAAACACATAGTCCTTGAAATGATATAAAATTATTCGCAAAGTGATAAGGGCCAGCAAACTATCTCGTAATTTAATATCATTGTGGGATCGTTTCACGCTCAGAGTTGTAAAAAATTATTCTTGTTCTGGCTGCAAATAGCCTTCATAGTAGGTATTGAGAGGATTAATTCTCGTTCTGATTAAATCAGACAAATACTTTGAAACGGCTTGACGGACCGAATTTTGAAACAAAAATGAAGTCTTTTAGCAATTTCCAAAGTTTAATCTGTATTGATTACAATCCATGTTAAAGTTGTTCTTAAACCTCCCTCGAAAAACTATATTTGTCAATTTTTTATCCATACACATATCATCCAGTAAGTATATGTCCTATTATTCCACAGAAAAAATTGAAATTTCGTAGAGTCATGTCGGAAACGTAATTTTCGCCATCACGGATCCTGTTAACTTACACATCACAATTCCTCCAGCAAATACTAGCGCCGTAAATATTAATATTCTTTGGTTCGAAGTTCAGAAGTTCACGTAAAAATCACGTTTTATTGCGTAAATTGGGCTATATTTTCAAAGCGAAATTTAAAATTGCAAATTTTATCAAAAGGAAATGAAGACCAACTATTTGTGGTCAGTTATTGGTGTTCCGCGTGGTCTTAGGTTTAAAACTGACGGAGGAGTAGGGATTTTCATTTAAGATTTCATCGCTTCGGAAGTGCGTTTTAACATAGTTACCTCTGCTTCATAGGTAGCATATGGTAAAAGACAAATATTTTTGAAAAACAATAAAGCCCGTACCTGTCTCTTCATTTTGCTATCATCCACAGACATAATCTAACTAACGGATGGGAGTAGAAAATCCTCACCTATATTTAGTTGACTTCCCCTGCCAACGGTTATCAAGCAGTTATAAGAGGCAGAACCCTTAAGGAGACGCCATCGGATGTGCCAATCAAGAAAGCGCTCAAATTGTTCGTGGGACTCCTCATTTGTAGAGTCCTGGGCGTCCACGTCTTCCTGCCCGGAAACTTTCTCAAACGGAGTGCAACGTCAACTACGTCGACTCACAAATCCGCCTAATAATGCGACAACACCGCGTCAACATCGACGTCAACGGCACGTGAAACTCCCCTTGCGCCTACAACGCCATCCTTATTCTCAACTTGACGAGGGAATGGAATAACATCGAACCGAATATACGAAACCTGTGAATCCGATTCTTGTCTTGTCCGTCTGATAAACTTTATTGACGCAGTGCAGCATTCTGATACGGACATTTATATTCTGCTGTAACGACAGGTGAATGAAGGAATATAATTCTACTTTTTAACCGGATTGACGCAAATGAGGAACCTGAAGGAATTCACTCTGAATAAATTCGTTTAATCTACAACCATCTTATTCCTTTGAGATAACCAACAGAGGAATACGTCGCTGTTGGAAAAATTCAGGAGGCCGAGTCTCTTAAGCTGAAGGAATGAACAGGGACGGAGCAACCAGCAAGCCACGGAGGACATCTGAGGACGAGGTTTCAAAGTGTCTCCGAACTGAATTTTGCATACCACTGAAATCCCAAAGAACTCAAGGAACTCTCTAGTGCTGAGCATCTCGTTCTAAGTTTCCACAGCTTTCTTCTTGATTGTAGTCCTGACGCTGCCGCTACCCATCCGCAGCCCATCTGTAACCTTTGTGACATTTTCTATAGAATGTGAAGCCAAAACGACAGTTTTGTCTGAAGTTCAAAGAGGGTAAATAGCCATGACTCTTTTTCGTTCATAAATAAAACACAAGTCAAGATATTCAAAACAATTTTATTAAGTTGCAATAAAGCTTAATGTTAGACTGCTGGTAGTTGGATGTAAGTAAAAAACCCAAACGTTTCAACACAGGAACTATGCGGAAGCTGAAGAAATGAAAAGACGAGAGAAATGGAGATACTGAATTATGGCTTAAAATAAAAATATTTTTTAGTCGCCAAGAATTGAAGTTCTGT
This sequence comes from Isotomurus maculatus, assembly GCA_034696585.1. NCBI lineage: Eukaryota > Metazoa > Arthropoda > Collembola > Entomobryomorpha > Isotomidae > Isotomurus > Isotomurus maculatus. Next base: position 2,374 of record JAQGAC010000993.1, read on the forward strand.
CATTCCGGCCGAATTTCCACTTTGTATCCTCTGCCAGCATTGGTACGGTCAGAATGAAAGAACAGTACAGCTGCAGAAGAGTACCCCACAATCACTGAAGTCGCACCCTGTCGTCCACACCACCTACAAAAACAATCGTATTGTCAATACAACTGTAGTAATACAAATTCATGTTTCTACCCAAGTGTGGAATGTTACGTCCGTATTACTTTTTTGCTGGATCAGGTCTCAGTTTCAATGGGGAAGAAGAGCTGGTGGAGTTCCCGTCAAGTGAAAGCACCCTCAAATAATCGAACATGCAATCTTGACCTTCTGTGTGCAGATATTTCAACGTGATTTTGAATTCTCTTTCGCTAGGAAGAGCAATCATAATAGCAGATGTGGCGGAGTTTGAGTATTCCGTATCCTCCTCAGGAAACGACACGTCTTGCAACCCTTCCCCGGTGATGATCTGACTACGATAAGATCGGCCAGGTTCAATGCCAGCGGCATTCGTTCGATACCAGAGTTTAACCAAACCCGCATACACCATTTGTGATTTGATTGTCAGCTTCGCAAAAGCAACGAAACCTCTTATTGTAAATTCCGTCCTGATTGGAGTCGTGGAACTGTGTTATATAAATTCATAGTGTTTGATAGATTTCACATGATTTTTCATTAAGAAAGTAAATTCGAACTTTATTTGAAATATGTCGGTTTCTCCCGTCGCGGAAATTCCAGTGATTGTCAAGTAATCGTTACGCAGCAAGTTATTGGTCCTGATCGAGAACCAAATGGAGGTGGTTTGGGGCTCCTGGAGCATCCAGTAGTTTTTGTAGCTCTTTGCACCCGATGTTACGTTAAGCTCGTTACCGAAGTATATTGTACGAAAGTTTCCGTAGAAATCTTTGACTGGGACACCAATGGGAAACCTTGACTGTAAAATGTTTATTTCTAAGTCAATGCATGTCCACCTAGTGTTACTAACAATTCTAAGAAGCGGTGTGAAAGCCACGAAATGTACACTAAGACTTGAAGGCAAACTAATGCTCAATAGATTCCTACAGGTAATCTTCTGGTTTTGGAAAGAGGAGCCTCCGCATTTTGTTTCATTGCAATTGCATATTTTGACGCTAACATACCATCAAATTATGCATTTTATTATAGATTTTCTGTGCGTCAAGTTAATTGTAAGCTACCTAAGCAATGAACGAACGGATCTCACCATCCCACACAGTAGCGTATACAAAACCTCTAATTGGAAATTTATAGAGTCGTAGTTAGAGTCGTAATTAGAGTCGTAGTTTCAAACGTTCAGGTTTATCTTGATTTCCTTATTGGCGAAAAATCTTCCTAAAACTGACAGAAAGCCAAACGAGATGTCTGGAACGTAAATTAAGGAGCCAAAAACTATAAGGTCGCATGGCCATAGGTTATATTTGATCAATAGATTTCTTTTTTGAGTTAAAAATTTGATCCTTTCTTTCATTGCTTCTTGTCGAAATAATGCTGTAAAGCTGAATGAATTCTTAGTATTACTTAATGAGCCAATAATCATAAAGAATCATTTTCTTAGGATAGACATTTGAAAGATTCAGTTGAAAGTCCCCAACAGAAACAAAAACAACACAAGTGTTTTAATTTTAAGTCTCCACACGTAGTTCAATACACAGGTATATATTTAAATTAATCTCAAAGCCGTGACTTTAGTAATATCGCAACCAAATACTTGTATACCATGTTTCTTATGTACGAGCAACTAGACTTTCAAAGATGGCAAATAAATCTGAGATGGCTGTTAAAGATTATATTTTTTGTGACTATGGTCATGAAGAATTTTTTTAAAGGACTCTCTATTGGAGGGCATAGTCCATCCTTTTCTGCCGAAAGGTAGCATTTTGTAACAACAACAGACAAAGCCCTGAACATTTGAAAGCGACGCAACAGTTCAGTAAAACAACATCCAAGGCATAATTATGTATCACGATTTAAACAGCGTTCTTAAATTACGCAATAATGAGCGTTTTATAAGCAGGATTCAATTCAAATGTTAAACTCACTTCCTCGGAGAAATTTACTAGTGACCTTTCCATCTTTGAATTGCTGGCAATTAATTTTTGATTCAATGATTCCGTCAATTTTGAAATTGATCTTTCCACCATCGCATCGTTTCTTGAAACACTTTGATTGAATGAAAGAGACACATTCGCGACTTAAAATTCTACTTTCGAATTGAATATTTCTGAAAAATTATGAAGTGATCTTTCCATCTTTGATTCCATCTTTGATTCCATCTTTGATTCAATATTTGTAAGCTTTCTTGTGAATGCCTTTGAAATATTTTCAACCGACAGTTCCATCTTCGATTCTATCTCCGTCAGCTTGTTGTTGAAGATCTCTGACAGATTTGCAAGTGAGCTTTCTATTTTTGAGTCTGACATTGCTAGTTCGTGAGTGAATGTATCTGAGAGATTTGTGATTGTCCACCTTCGAATCCCTTGTTGTATGCTTTTGATTCAAGAGTTTCGTAAAATTGCCAAAGGACTTGTCAATCTAAAAACAAATTGGCAGAAGAAAAGAATTCAGCAAAACAAAAGCGCTATTTGTTTTGTAAGACGAAGTCCCGTGCTACTGACCTCAGACTTAATAATCTCGATGGTATTTTTATGTTCAAGAATAAATTGCTTCTCTGTCTCCTCCGGATCCGCTGCATCGTCCTAAGAGAAGAACAGTTTCGATAAAGAAAAATAATTTAAAATATATGACGCACAAACTTACATATGTATTTGCTTGCGACAAGGATATCAGCAGCAAGACCAAGAATTTTATGGCGTTGTGCATTTTGTTTCACTGTTCAAATTAAACAGTTTCGGTGGTTGGAAAGCTTGATTCTGGAAAAATAATTTTCATCCGAAACACAAAAGGCTAGTTAAAATGTATACGTGGAATGAAACTTCATATTAGCTTCTCCTGATCCACGTAAGCTGAGGTCTTCCAACTAAATAAGTTGGGGCTGCATTGTGGTATTCTGCAAGAAATACGTGTGCAGGGCTTTGAGGAATAGTCACAATAATCTATCCGCCTTTACTCCAGTTTTAAGTAGGCGATTATGACCAGGATGTACATTGCAGATTGCAAATGACATGAGCATGACCCAAATGAATGTATAGAGACATAGTCATGTATTTCGTGTAAATACGTTTTGAGGCATTGATCTGAGAAGCGCACAATCATCTTCACATATCTTCCTTTCCTGGAAATCTTTGTAGCCTTCCTTTACCAAATTCCTTTGGACTGTGATTAGAATTGAAGAAAACACTATTGCTATCCAAACAAATTTTCATAGAAATACAATTTCTGCGTCACTAAGCCAGGGATCACAGTAACTGTCTCTTCTAATCCCCTCTGGTCCATCCTCCACGCGGGTGAATTAACTGCAGGCGGAGATATTAGTTGACTCAAAACGTCTTGGAAAAGACAATTCACATATTCTTTAAGCCTTACATTTTTTATGATTTCGTAGATTATTTATGCTAAATTATTTTAAGTTATTTTTCTAGGTTTAAAACTTCTCCTTTCTGTGAATAAGTTTATAAACAACCAAGCTTGGTAGACCTTCACACTTGTAAATAATTTTCACTGGACCTTGTCTAAACTAAATGGGTAAACCTGTTGTGGTTTTGTTGTGAAAACTCCTTCCTCAACATTAAGCTGGTGAGACAGAATTCAGTAAAACTGCAAAAATGTTGGTCCTGTGTTTGTTAAACAAAATGGATGATGAAACTAGTTTGGTGAACCCTGCGGTTAGGTAGTCATAATAGGTAGCCGGTTTTTTCCTAAACTTGAGATTTAAGTAAGAATGCAAGTGTTAATCGGAGCAGACGATCTCCAATTTATTATTATATTTCAGCTTCAGTTTTGTCCAATTCTTCCTTACAAGGTCATCAACGGAGAGTTGAGTTCGTTCTAACCGAAGTTCTTGAATAGCAAAGACCTCAGCACAGAAAAACCGGATTAGACCCAAAGCAGAGAAGAAATTACGTCGAATTAATAGAAGTGTGCATACAAAACACCAGATAAACTCGATCTAATAAAAAATGTTACCATTTATTACCTCCCTACAGAAACAAACTTGCATTGCATTGATTGACTTGTTATCCTTTGCTTTCATGTTTTGAAACTTCTGGTATGTAAGTGAAGCTCTTTCTCTTTTGTAAGTTGTTACAACCAGCCTTATTCTTATTCTCAATAAACTTCACGGTTTCAAGGATTCAAATATATTTATATTTCTCAAGCTTTCGAACAACCCTTTGTTCTTCTTCAGGAGTAGAATAGACAAAGAAAAATTATAAATTCTTCTCAGAAATGAAGCACCTAATCTTTCGTTGAGAAGGGAGATGAGGTCCCTCAGGCCCTCTCGAGTTCTCATTGGATCCTTTAACTACCTCAAGTCTGCCGCAGCAGCAATTATCGCCATCTTTGAAAATGCACTTTAAACTATGGTTAGTTTGCAATACACTATAGCTCCCACAAATTAAACAAATACCGTAGCCGACTCAAATATACCACATCATCAAATTCAACGTTTGAAAGAGGAAAAATTTGTCGAAGGTTATTAGAAATTAACTTTCTAAATCAAATTTCTAAACCTAATAGAAATTATCATGTGGGTATAACAATGGTTTTTGTAAAAGTTAAAAATGATCCGAAGTGGGAAGGAAGATTCTTGATGCTCATCAAGAATCTCCCTTCCCACTTCGGATTTTACAGCGATTTTAAAATATGACTTTGCTCCGACTGCTGCAGTTGATATGGAATGGCTCTGAGGTGTGTGAAATTTGAGGGAATAAAGAGCCCAATGGAACAGTAACGGGATTTTATCTTTATCCAACAAGGATAAGGAATTTTTATCCAACAAGGCATGCATATCGTAGTAGGTCCTCAAGAGATAGAATAGGAAATGCAAAGGGGGGAAAGGCACACTTATGAAATGAGGGGAAAAAATGGTGCAGGAGGGGAAGGCGTGTGACTTGCTGTTGCCTTCGAATTGGTACGATCTTTTAAACGAATGTTATTAGCTGCAAATACTTGTGCAATTAACGAGCCCAGTGCAATTAGGTCACAGGGCTCGTTGTGGTTGCTCTGACAGTTGTTGCCATTTAGATTTAATAATAATTTTTTAAAGACTCCTCCGAATTCATACATTCCGTCCAAGATTAATTGACTTCTCTCGTTGTTGGTCTCGTTGTTGCTATAAAACCAACGAAGTCAACTAATCTTGCATTCCGTCATCCTCAGTCCGTTTCTAGTGTTTGTGGTAGATTTAACGACTTTTCAACTGTAAACTTGGTTACTGCGTATCTGTGGAGGGAGATAAAGGCGAAGTTTGTGGTGGAGGTGGTGACCTTTGAGAGGGCAGAGGTCCATTCCATCCTCAACTAACGTTCCTCTCACTGCAGAAACGGTCGACCACATCAACACAAACTCTCTCAGCTCCACTGTGTTTATGATAATAAATGGTTTTATAGATTGCTTAAGCACTTTACTTTCAAAAGACATAAAGTTGTTAGGGGTATAACTGGGCCAATTCGAAATCTGCCTTCAGTGAAATTTGCTGAAGACAAGTAACCAGGCGACAGATTATTGAAAGTGACGCCGTCAGAGGAACTGCGAGCTACATTAGGGGTCTTCACGACTAGGTTAGTGTATCAATACGAATGTCAAGAAAAAGTCAAATTTAAAAAATATTTCATTGTTAAAAATGCGAAGCACTGGATTACTGATGGTAAACATAAGGTTAATAAGCTGCCAAAACACACACACACAGCTGCGTACACACTACTGACCTCACTCTTTTAATTTTTATTTGTGTGGCCGTTTTGAGGCACCCCCATCCGTTAGTTTTTTAACCTACCGGATCCCAGGGTGGACCCTGGTGGCATGGTGTGGCCTGTTTTCCAGTTTTTTCGTTTTTTGTGGCCAAAATACGGGTTGTCCCCGGCCTCCTCCGTTTTAGTGTTTCTGTGCCAGCCACCGCCCTTGGGAACAGAGGAATTCTTGGGGCGCCCCCAGCGTCCGTAGAGGATTTAACCTGACTGTGAACGTGACACCCGTCTTTCCGGATTGGGCGTCTGTCGCACTTTTAGTGCCTTTTGAAGGCAAGTTACGCCCCCTTTATCTTTTAACGTGAGGACATTTTTACAAATGTCCTCTTCCTTTTTTGGTCCTCCACCTGCGGAATTACCTATGGACCTGCCGCAAGACGGAGCCGCCTACCATCAGCACCTCTACCTCTGCCGTCTCCTTCCAGCTGTTCCCCCGCGCCATCGCGGCGAAGACCCCTGACAGCCGCCTTTTCGTCAAACCCCAATTCCTTCAAAGTTGACGTCACTTACGCGACTGTTTGTTGGTTGCTGGGCAACCAACCTGTTCCTTTCTGCTGACCCTTTCGGCGAAGTTTTCGCCGGGTGTGGCGTCTGGGTGAAGGATTCGGGAGAAGGAGGACTCACCGAATCCAACCATGGAAAATCAATCTAGGACCTTCTCCCCTCCGTTAAAACCAGCCGTTTAGCCCCCCGCGCCGCTTCTGACAACCATTACGTGGGCCTCCAATGGGTGTGGTCTCCGCAGCAGCAACAACATCAACAAAAAACTCGGGTGTGGGGTAAGGAGCTTTTATCCTTGAGAGGACCCACCCCAACTCTTCGTTGATGTCCTAAGGGGCCGCGTCTGGAAGTCGCCCGTGTACTCACCCAAGCCCTAACTACCATCATTTCCTCTGAGGAGGAGGAAGACTGGGGTAGGCTTTCATGCTTCTCTATGTTGTCCTAGACGTACCTGCAGCAACGGACAAAGTCAAGAGTCTGACCTCCTGGGTCAATTGCAATTCTCAGGCATTGACAAAACTACTATCTCCAAACAAGTCAAAACAAGATCGATGAGTTGTAAATAACCCTATCTAGATAACCTATACCTTTAAAATAAGTAGCCCCGGATTTCGACGCCACGTAGCAAATGAGGATCTTGAGTAATCTGGGGTAGGCGAAAAATTAATTTACAATCCTGTACGACCCCTAGATCCCCTATTATCCGGTTAGGTGCTGTACCGACTGAGCTGACTGCTGTTGTTCTCGGGAACCAATGATGTAGACTTACGGTCTCTCTACTCGTGGGGATTATGCCTGACTATGTGGGCTTTGCCCCAGTATGCTACGATATGCCGGGGAAGGTTGACTTAAAGAGTCTTGCAGGTCCGGATCACTGTCGCAGGGTCCAGCCGGTCACGGTCGTCTCGGTCCTGTAGGAGGAGAGTGAGTGTTCCTGAGGGTGACACAATGCGAGGTCGCTAGGGACCGGAAGGAATGGATCGGAGGGAGAGTGGTTCGGTGCTGCTGTTGTATACTCTTTATTCTCAGACCTCTCAAAGCCGACTGACTCACATTCAATATTCAACTAATATTATTAACTGGGCGAGAACACTGAGTCATGTGGTACTCGCTCGCGGGGATTTCAACGATGGGGAAGGTGGCGTTCCTTATAATGAAGAGATTGATGTATATATTGTGAGAAGGATGGCTAGCTCTCACGCTAGTCGGACGAGGAGATGGATGGTGGAGATGCACCATCTTCTCCAGAACTCTGTTGGGAGTTGTTATTGGATGTGGCAGAAGGCCACATCCTCTGAAGTTGTCTTTGGGGATGACCTTTAGTCAGATTTTCTGTTACGTGGCTTGGCCAGGTAACAGCCGCGATGTCGGGGCCTTCTGCCCTTTGTAACTTCCCCGTCGACAGTCCCCTTGTATTTGCAATTATAAAATCGAGTACCTTTCTAGTCTAACTGTCGTCGTGTGTGTCGTCCGTCATTTGTGTGTGTTTCGTGATCGTGTGAGAGTCTGGTTTCAGGTCAGGTCATATCGTCGTGTATCGTCGTGCGTCGTGTATCGCCCTACGAATCCCTTCGTCGCACAGAAGCGTTGCCAGCCCTGTAGTGTCCCTACTCCAAGTAGACTCATACGCGACCCACTCAACAATATCCTACATTACAGACGTTACAGATTCAGGCTAGATCGAAAATGTATAAAAAAGCTAAACCAAAAATGCTGAAACGTCTCAATAATAGGTATACTTATCTCAGACAGGATTCCCTTATTACGGTAAGTGTTTTTACTCGAATTTGCGCTAGCATATTGATTGGGAACAAGTGCAATGAATCTCGAGTCCTGAAGTGCATTTTTTAATGAACTCTTCCCAAAAACATTCTTCTGTTCAACTTCGTATAGTTAGGACCAGCATACTTCATGATTTCATATTTTAAAGACTTGGTTACATTCAGATTAAGGTTTACCTCCAAACAGAATGGTAGTCGTGAACTCCCGCAATATTCAAAAATCAGTGTGAAAACCCTCATTATCAATCAGCATAGTAACTTCTAGGACTGCAATTCACACTTTATTCCAGTTACAAAGCGATTTTTCGTGACCCCAACAGAGGCACTTTGGCAGATGTCACAAAAATGATTTTTCGCTTGTTGTGCAGCAAAACCGATGTAGTTTAAAGGAAACTTAAAATTAAAATTGTGACACGCTGCATTGGCTCACAATAGTGAGATTTATCGAATGGCCCGGAGCCCTATTTTACTACTTAATGACTTTTTGGTGCAAAACTGATGAGAAAGCTAAACAATGTAATTTGCTCGTTTAACGCATATAAGGCACTGATTTACGAAGATTTTATTATTAAACAGAAGGACTTGATTCAATCACAAAATGTTAACTCTTGAAATGTGGGGCGTTAAATACATGCCACTAGCTCGAATCTATTGAAAGAATTGAGGTCAATGTGGATTTCTCCATTTATTTCTTGGAAAATGAACTACTTAAGTAATTACCGGATGTTTCCAACCATAACTCTTACACAATACACACTGAAACACACAAAAATTAAAATTAAGTTGTTTAACTCATTCACTAGCATGGAAATCGTCAGGGTTCATTTCAGACGTCGAAAGCGACAAGTGTCACAAGAAAAATTTGAATGCAGATGTCGAGTGTGGACAGTGTGGAGACGAATGTAATCGAAGAAATGATGAAATTAGCTTTCTGGAGGCTTCCACAGCCGAGATTTCGAAGCTAACTAATTACTCTCATTTTCATCGTACAGAATTAACTGCATCAATATGGATGGCGACTCTGCAAATGTAGGAAGTGTGGAGAAGAAGATTCGTCGACTTCCGCTGTTCCTCTTCACCGTCTCTATCTTCCAAGTCTTCGTCTCGGGAATCTTTGATCTACACCCACTCCTCTGGTTCGATCCTTTCCGAAGGCGTGCATTCCGACGCGCATTCCAAAGATTTATGGACTCGAGAACATCTAACTTCTCGCTGTTCCAAACAAAACAAGGTCAGCTCTGCTTCATCCCGCATCAAGAGTCGTCGACTTCAGCGTCTTTTAGTCTGAAAACTAACTTTTGGTCCACCAATCCACACGGGCAACACAATAACACAGCCAAATGACTTATTCTTAACATGAATCAAAATTCCTATCCAGCTTGCATCATTGATCTCATTTATTCCCAAGCGGCATTAAACACACTGTTACGTTTCACACCAATCGAGTTCAGGAAACAATGGTCAATTGACTACTGGAAGAGCAGCACTTCTTGTGGAGCAGAATCGGTTATCTCCTTAGAATCACGTGCATTTCCAACATTAAACCCACAGGTTTGAATATTTTTCGCAGGTTTATAAGTATTTCACTACCTTTACCCCATTTCTTAAAACACAAAGCTTCCCTCATGATTCAAAATTTCTGTTCTCTCGATTAAAGGATTAAATATTTACCGAGCAACTTTAATCAAACCAGTTTCGGGCTTACCTTCTCAAATCTGCTTTTAATTATTTAACTTATTTGAATCAAGTTGACTTTTCAAGTTAAGTTTACCGAATAAGCCGTATTTCTCTTATTTTCAGAGTCTTCAAAGGCTACCTTTAGTAGTTGATGTTTACTTAATTTATAGGCTTCATTATTTCTCTGTTTTGAATAGTTGAAATCGATGGACTACCCAATTACAGTTTTATATAAGTTACAAAAACAAGGCACAAGCAGTTTCTGAATAATCAGAACCAACGTATACACTTCTTGAGGCTCTTGATATCAGGTAAAATAGATTATTTTTTAGGCAGACTTTCAAACAGTGCAGTGAAGTAAACTAACGATCTTGTTCACTAACAAACATTGTTCGTTTCATCGCAATAGTCCAAATCAATATTGTTAGAAATATTGTAATTCAAGTAACTTCATATTAACCGCAAGAAGTTAGATCTACTCTACACGCAACCAAAAATATTCCCCGACTCTAACCATCTAGAAAATGTTTTCTTGAGCAAGTCGGAAAAATTCTAGTTAATAATTCAATGCAGTCAATTATCATATTGAAACCTCCTTTTAAAGCACATTCAGTATCTTGCCTGCACCCTTCACAGTTCTAGTTTCACGAAAAGGCCAACAGTCGATATCTACCAACCGAAGCATTTATTAGACAAATTTATAGGCTGACACACAAGTCCAGACATTTCCAAAAATGCCAAAAAATCTTTACCAACAAACACTGACTCTCCATTCGAAGTTGTTTCGCTTCGCTTGGTCCCTCCCTGTCCGATGGAACCCAAAATCAAAATCCTTTGAAATTCCTTCCACCCGCTTGTCAATCTGCCTCTCATTGCTCGGAGACTTCCTCATTGTCTTGTTTTGTCACGTCTTCTGCGGTTTCCTCCTCCTCCTCCAACTCATCCGGCCACAAAATTACTTCGGTATTCAACATTTACTCATATTCGGTATGGGCATGGTCGGTGGTGCTCTCAGTGTCTGCTGCTCTCTCGCCCTTCGTGCCAACGCGTCCCTCTTCATCCCCACGGCACACGCTATCCTGCGACTTCCTTCGCAAACGACCAAAACATTCGTCACCAGCTGCTTCTTAAAAACAGTGGTCGTGTCAATCTTCAGCCTCACTTTTGCATTCCCTGTTTTCATCTTCCTCAATTGGGATCCCATCTTCGTCATCTGTCGTCTCATCAACGTCCACGTCCATCCAACCTTCATCTACTTTGAACTACCATGCAGAATTATCTTTCAAACGTATGCATTCCACGGCGCAAGCAAAACCATCGCCTTTGCATTTGGCTTCGTGGTCATCTGTTTAGAGAAATGCGCAACGAGAGCTTCACACATATTTCGACTTCCCTGCCGCACAGGCAACTTCTTCAAACGCGTTCAACTTTTCAGACGTCAACAGATCCTCATCGAAGCTGCTGGAGTTGCCTTCATCACGACAGTTTCCTTCCTCTTAATCTCTTTGTGCTCTCTTCTCGTTATCTTCTGCATCTTCGTCTCCATTCGTTTCGTCGCCCTCCTCCATCTCAGCTGGCCCCTTTACTTCGGGTGTTTCATCATAATGACTATATATCCTGTAGGTGCAAAGGTTGCCCTTTACCTCGCAATCGCAGTTCATACGGATTCCTTCCAAACAATCCTCCGCTGGAAAAGATGCTCAAGTTTCCTCCTTAATAACAAACTTAAATCCAGATTAGTTCGTTCATTGCGTCATTGGTCATTCTACGCAGGAATACAGTCTACAAGGTTCTTCATCTTCGGGCCGCCAACGACTGGGATTTTAATCAGCGTCGTAATTGAATACGTTGTCTCAGCTTTAATCTCTATTCCACCGATTGATATCTCCATACTTTTCTCGTAAGTCTCATTCTTAACGAAAATCCAATAAAAATTTTGAAATTTGCTTTTCCTTAACGAGAGTTCATTTCAAGACGATACCATATGCAACAATATAAAATACAATCTGTGCTTTCTTTGCCATTACTTTGTTATCCAATTGCAACGTAAGTTGCAATGTTTTAATATTAAAGCCAATTAATGAATTCTCGCAAAGTTGCATTGATTATTCTGTAGAGAAGGCATCGAAGTCAAATAAATTGTTATTGTAATATGACACTACTTTCAGGTTAACATTCGCCATTAAAATTCTGAGTAAATAAGATATCTTTGAACATGAACAGTTGCACTCCAATTTTTTTCAATTTTATAACTTGTATGATCCTCTTCTGGAAAAAAATCTACCAAAGATCTAGTCATACTCTAATTAAAGAATGCTATGAACAACTGAAGCTTAAGCATTCAAGCAAAAACTTGAAGCATAACTGGTATACTGACGTAAATGATATTTTGAAAAAATACTGTAGTCTAGATGTAAATTCCCTTGAGGACATGTATTCTAAATATAAGCTTAGCATAGTAAGTATTGTAAAACTAGTCAAAAATAACATTCTCTCTGAAGACATATGCAGAATGATGAGCGGCAGAACCTACCTGAAATATAAACTAGTTAAGACCCATATTCTAAATGATAATAAATTAAACTCCCTTAAAAACTGGGTTCACATAAGGTTGATTGTTCAGTTAAGAGTGAATATACCCAAGGTGACGAATAGCGGTAAAACAGTCAGCTTAAGATCTATTTGTAGCCACTTTAATGAAGAAAATTTCTCCTAAATGTACAGGGTGAATCTGGCCATTGTCCAACATTTTTGGAGCTTAATAGCTCAGTACAGGAGCAACCGATGTAAAACATTTTAAGTTTGTTTGAACCGGACAGCGATTAAGATTCGAAACATGTCAAAGTCGAAAGTCGAAGGTCTACGTCTGCACGTTTTGTCACACTGGACACTAACACAAAAAATGACCATGTTTTCCGGAGTCGTAGCATTGGGAGATGGAGATAAACGCCTTAGAGATGTGTTAGCAACTTGTGTGCAAAAATAAAATGACATTTCATGCAGATTTTTATGGACTTTGTTAATGTTAACATTAAGTTATCGCAGACATTTTTAAATAACACCAATCTTGTTTGTTCATCAGCTCAGTGGCTTAAAAAACACCCAATTACAGGTTTAAAGTGACGACATTTACGTCCACAGACTGTTGGCGACATTTTCTTCCTTCCGAATGCCGGTGGACTGATAGCATTTCCTACGGACGGTACTCATCCCTCAAGGAGAAGTAATAAGAGACCCAGCGTTGTACTTTCTTCGCGTATAGGCCAGATATGTCAAAGTCCAATGGAAGACCGGACCAAATACTTCGGACCGACTAGCTCGGCTGTTACGTCACCATTGAGCATCATCACAACATTCAACTTGAGAATCTAAAGAACTTTGCTCTGCACGCATTTAAATTATCAGGAGCTGTTGGAGGATGTCGGGAGGTCGTTATTCAGCTGGAGGAACAAAGAGGGACAAACTTTCGAAGAAGATGCGGTAGACAAGTGAGTACAAGGTCACTAAAAGACCATTCTTCTCCAACCAAACTTTGCCTCACCTTCACTTCCCAAAGCAACTCACTGAACTCACACCTGGAGCATGTCTTCTGTCGTTCCCACTGCTTTCTCTTGGTTTCAGGACCAGCCGATGTGTCTGTCCGTCTACAGTCACTCGCTTGTAATCTGTCACAGCTACTTTAGAACGTGAAACCAGAATGACAGCTCACTTGAAGTTCAAAAAGTGCTTAACCGTTACACTCCTTCGTTCACAAATAAAACGTGCAGTTCATCATGTTCAAATTGATTTATTTTGCCGTCAGAAAGCCAAATGCTAGAGTGGTAGGTACACATTGGATCAAAATAATTGAAAACTGGGCAAAGAAGGAATTAAACAGAAGCAGAGAGAATTAACTTTAAAGCATACGAGCAAATTTAGAATAAAGTGAGTAATGAGTCGCTGTGAGGAGACGGTCGAATCTCCACTTTGTATCCCGTCCTTGTTTGGCTACTGTCAGAACGAAAGAAAAGAACTGCTGCAGTAGAGTACCCCAGAGTCTCCGAGATGACACCCGCAGATCCACTCCACCTAAAAGATAGCTTATTATTCTAACTGAAGTAATAAAAAATCTAAGTGCAGTTTCTATTACATTTTTGTTGGATCAGGTCTCCTTTTCAATGGGGAAGAAGAGCTCGAGAAGTTGCTATCAAGTGAAAATACCCTCAAATAATCATAACCACTTTCAGTGTCCAGATATTTTAGCGTGATCTTAAATTCCCTTCCACTTGGAGGAGCAATCAAAATGGCGGAGGATGTCAAATCTCTGTAGTTCTGTGTATTCCCCTCCGGAAACGACACATCGTGTAGTCCTTCTTTTGAAACGACCTGGCTGCGATAATTTTTGCTCCGGTCTATTCCAGTCTCGTTAGTTCCATATCCCAGCAAAACAAAGCCCGCATAAAGAGTCCCAGTGTTGGATGAGTGGAGTGTTAATGTCACAATAGTAACAAAACCTTCAATTGTAAATTCTGTGT
>JAQGAC010000994.1:0-16706 GCA_034696585.1 Isotomurus maculatus
AGGCGAAAATGCTACGTACGTGAAGCCAGTAGGTTGGTCAGAAACTTGGGTTAGGTTTAGGTTTGTGCCAGTTGTAATCTAGGAAGACAGACGACCATGTGTATTTTGCGTGGTACAATTGACTAGTAGGGTAGGTACGAGAAAGCCTTCCTTTTGCATTTGGTCCTATGTATCATGTCATGCTGGTAATTAATATTCAGGTAGCACGTACAAAACTTGTTCATACATCAGAGTAAGAATCTAATATTATTACGTTCACTAGCCTTTTACTTCGCGATGCCAGATTGCCAACTTAGCAATGATTACTGTAAAGCCCAGTAAAATATGATTGCGCATAGCGTGTTGCACATAATATGAAAATTTGGGCTTAAGGATGTCTCGTGAATAATTAAATAACTTGAAAAATCACTTGAATTCTAGACCTTAAAACGGAAGGAAAGGGAGTTTGAACATGAAATGGAGCGACTGGCCAGGGAAAAGATTGCACTTCAGCAAAGACTTTCCACCTTGAAGAAGGATATGCTTGGGAAGTATGAGCATCTAACTTGGACAGCTCCTGAGGAAGTTGACATGGAAATGGACACTGATTCAGCAACATCAGTTGATTATGTTGATGGAAGGAAGCCACTTCGAAAGCCAAACAGTCCATCCGAAGCAACTCTACCGCCCAAGAACGATTCTGAGCAAGAAATGTCCAATGACTCGCAGCATCCCCTTTCTCTGACGATAAACAACCATCGTGGTGAGTCAGATTACTAAAAATCGCTTGTCACTAATGAGGTTAAGCAAATTATGCTAATGTTGATATTTTTTGTTATGCAGGAGATATTAGAAATGCAGAGAAGAAGAGTTTTGGTGTAGGCCACTTGAATGGATTAAATGGGTTGTCAACAGGAACAGGAGCTATTAGCCTAGTGACAACAACTAAACTAAGTTCGTCTCCTTTGGCAGCCATCACTGTTGAAAAAACGGCGAATTCTCCAGTTGGTAGGTTTTGTCATTCAAATTATCCTGCAGTGTTATGGAGTGTTTGAAAGGTTAATGTAAATCGGTATGTTTTATAGGGGGTGCAAGTTTTGTAAACACTATGGATAATTCTACATCAGTTAAAAGTAAGGCAAAACTCTTTTGCAGACTTATCAAAATCAAAATCGTGCTGATTTAACACTTTTTCTATTGTCTTTAGACTACTGCTTGCTTAACAATGGAACTCTGGCGATAAACTCCAAAATGGAAATGGGTCAGTATTATGAAGAAGAAAAAATGTGTAAATGACAAGTCTAGTCTTTAATTAACCTCCATCGTTAATTAGATTCAAAATTATGTGAGAAAGCATTACAAATTAGGTACAGAAAGAAGACACTGAAACCCTCAAGCATAATGTTTCCTTTGGTATTCTGTGGATTTCCTTTATGCGAACTAAATCTCAGTTGAAATATCTGTAGATTAGGTTTGAATAAGGCTAGAAATAAGTTAAATGTATTATTTCGCTAAGAATAGTAATGGGCATAATATTTTACAGCAATTTAGGGCCTAACTTGGAGGCAACTGGTTCCTTAAAGGGTTTGATGTAAAGTGATAGTTGTAGTGAGATACTCCGGATACTCGTAACTGATTGGGATTTTCTACTTACGTTTAGATGTAAGGCATGCCAGGTAAATTAGGTCCATTTAAAGCGTGCTCCGCTTCCATCTACTTCTACGAGCAACTCACACTTGAGAAGCCTACAGTTATAGCTCTTGTGTTTTAAAGTGTTAAGTTTGTGGTAATTTTAATCACGTGAGGATTACCGACGACTGTTAATAACAAAGTTATCCCTTGAAATCTCCAATGTTACTTCATTTTAAACTACCACACTATCGGTTACTTAGCTGCATGCAGAAAATAATAATTTATGTAAAAGATTATATACTCTGAATTTGAATAACAAGCCTCGTGTTTAGTTTGAAATCGTCATACTTTTCCGCAACCCAATCTCCATATTTGGCATGCTTCCCTTATTTTCTTGAGTCTATCAGACGGACACTTAGGAGTTCTAACTTACGAGAACCTCGCCTCAGTGGGGGGGTGTGTGGTCACGTTGGGGTCAAGACTAAGACCCAAAAAGATCCCCAGTTCGAGATCGGTGCATATCCGGGGTAAAGGGGGTTATTTTTCTTTGAAGAACTGGTCCCCTTTGTCATAGCCCAACAAAAATTGTACAACCCGACTTTTCGGATGAGGGAAAATACTGACTGGTACTCGATGGTAAAAACTTGTCGATTTGGAAGTGCCTTCCTCTCAAATCACACACGAATATTGATTCAATTTCGTGAAATGGAACACTGAAATAGTCGTGGTTACAGGACAAGGTGTTCAGAACAAACTGGAGAGACTCAAAACGTAGACATCTTTAGAGTACATTTCGTCCTTCGTCTCAGATTTGGAGCATAGCTTTCCTCACATTTCTAATCAACTACGCTCATAAGCCTCTGGTTGAAAATTGTGTGTTTTCGATTGGAAGTTGCAGGGCAAGAGAGAGATGGATGTTTGCGTCACATTTTAAATGGCAAAGTTAGGAATCTTTTTACTGAGGCTAAGCATCCAAATTGCCTTGGTATAGTGTCTCGTAATAACACTGACTGCGACTAAAGCAGCATTTAAAAATTTTCCATCGTTGTGAATCATAATAATTGTACTAAGGATTTTATGGAAACAGGTGGGGTAGTTGGGGTGATAAGTTACTTGTAAAATCCTACGCTTCCATGTGAGCAGTCATGGTATATTTACTGTAAAACTTACCTCTCAAGCCAAAGCATGTTTCTTTTAATTCATCGCATGCTTACATTAATGTACAAATCATCCTTAATAGAACTAAAGCAATGTCGCCCAGACCTCCGTACCCCAATGCAGTTCCAAAACATTTTGTGACAAGATTTACTTTACTTGAGTAAAGTACATAGGTATATATTTATTCATCGTTGCTGGAAAATAAGGTAAATTGTCATTGCTATAATAATACACATACTTACTTTCGAATTTCCAATGTATACGAAAATTGCATGAGAACTAATTTCAGCTTTGCCCTATCTCTGTCAACTAGTTTTTTGCCGTAATAAGTGCACACAGATCTTTAAAGTTGACATGTAATTCAAAGGCGGTGGCAATATCTCATTCTCGAATGCGTGCTGTGTTGGATGCAAAGCTAGTTTCATCTTAATTTTAAGACTGCTTGCTTTTTAAGTGAGATGATGCGAGTGGACACACAAATGACGTGGAATTATTTCCTCGTCAAGATAAGATAGCTTTGGATGGCTAACATTCATGAATATCTTTAAATCTATTCCTGATGAACTTATTGGAATTTTTAAGGCACATACATTTTACTTTAAAGCTGTGCACTGCATTTTGTAGCCAGTTGCATCCGCCTGAAATCCCTGTCTAAAGTGTAACACTGTACACTGCAACACGTTTGAAGGAAATATATAAATCAACAGACATTTCTGTTGACAGAAACTCCCAAGATGTATTGTGCCCCTGTACAGTGCTACAGAAATTAATGAAGTTTGCTCCTCGCAAAAACTTAAACACAAATGACTGATGAGCAGAGCTAGGGTATTTGAGTAGGTTGGAGTTTTGGAGTATATTTGAAAGTGGGTGTGTGAAGGGCCGTTGATGATTAAAATAGTAGAGAAACCTCAGGTCTCTTGAACTCATGTGGAAGTGTTGTAGTTGAATGAATATTTATATGGTACACCGAAGATTGACTGAAATGACTGATTGCTTGGTTATACAATTAATGTAAGGTTTAGTTTATTAGAAGGGATTAAGTATATAAAACTAGAGGTGATTTTCAGATCAAGGTATTCTCAGTTATGCAACATATTATTGCATAACACACACTAAACTGCAGAGTATGGAAGTGATGATGGTTTAATATCTCGTAGCGTGTGGAATGATTGTGAACTTGGTGAGGCTATAATCCTTCGTGTATCATAATCGCCAATCTCTGCATAAGGAAAGCATCAAATTTACTGTACCTATGTATTATTATTGATGGTTAATAAGATCGCTGTAAACAGTTATTGTTTCAATGAAAGAAGAAAAATGATAAAAATCTGTGATTTTTAAGTCTCTGTTGCTTTACTTTTGGTCCCCAATACAGCAGTAAGTTAATACTACATATATTTTGTTTCAATCAAGTTATTATGTAAAAAATAATGTTCCATTACCAGTTAAGCATAAGTTATGATTATCAACCTTACTCTGAACTATTTATTGATGCTATGTAATTCTATTAATTACAATAATTTAAACTAAGAGTAGTCTACTTGTTCTGGGTCAATATTCTGGCTGGAATAGAAGTCCCCTAGTAATACGATAATTTAACCCCTAACTAACTAACTACACAGTAACTGTAAGAACTCGTATACAAACAAACTGCAAAAACAAAGAAAACAAACCAAATAATGTTATTAAACTCGTAAGCAATTATGTCCTGGTGTACTACTACGGTATTTTTTGCAATGTAGGTGATAAGTGATACATATGCATCCATAAATCCGTACTTCAATTAGCCATGGTCCTATCAGTAAGAACCATTAAGCCTACAAAAACTTTCTGAAACAGTTTTGAAGAATTAGTTTTGTATAGTGGAAGCCAAGTGAGAGAAATTGTGCATATAATAAACACGATCCTGTTCAAAGGACTCCTACTCATCAAAAACTTAAAAAACACTCTCCTTTCACTCAAACTTGTACCCCTTTTTCCTTCACCAGACGAACACTAATTTCAGGGACTTTTTTCTTTAAATGGTCCTGAGACTTATCATGGAGGTGTCTGTGTGTAACTAGTATATTATATATAGCAACCTGGAATTCAGAAGACCGGTGAAGGACGAAGGTGAAAGTGAAAGGATACCACAGGACTGATCGAACAGCATGTACCCTAATATCTGATCCCTTCGTGATTTATTTATATGATTTACAATCACGAATTTATCAGAAGTAAAAAAAGGGTAAAATCATTTAAGAAATTAATAAATGCACTCAATTCAGATCGTTAAAAAACTTGAAAATGCTGAGAAAATCGTATCGTCAAAAATTTTACCACAACCACATGCAATTCAAATCAAAACTCACACACATGTATTATTGACTAATTAATATACCATAACTCTTATTGTAAACTACTCTACTGTACTGTTACTACAAAAACCGTTAGATTTTTTAGTAAAATTTCTCTGTAACAAATACCTCTTGCTACAATTTTAAGAGCCAGTTCAAAGGAAAGTGAAAACTGCAATGAATTTCCACGAAGATATTGTAAAATAATTAGAAAATGATAAGAAAAAATATTAAATAAACACGAAATACAGTCCAAGAACTGAATTTATACAAACGATGAAAATCCGGTTGTGTTGTCTCACTTTATTTGATCCACAGCATCCTTGGCATTCGAAAAAGCAATTCACTGTTTTATCATCTGAAGAAAAACTAATTGCAAAAACGAATAGTCTCGTGAACGCTCATTATCAACAAACGGCAACTTCCCGAGCTCTCAATGCTGACATCGCTGGATATTGGAGGAAATGATTTTTGGAGGACACTTAATCGCTACTTAATTTGATCCGTTAAATCCGGTCGGAACTGAGCTGATAACTCAACACACATGCAAGTATGAATGTAAATAAAACAGTACGAGTAAACAGATGAAGTTAAGGAGATAAGGCAAAAAGGGTGAACTCATTGAAAGGCAGTCGCAATTTCACACGAAACGCATCATTCGCAAAGTTACATACGAATCCTTTTACATGTCAAGTGTATGATGAGTTAGCGAACTGTTAACTGTTGCCAGGTTTAGTAAGGTTGACTTACTTTATTTGTGATTTCGATTATGTTTTATATTTTGCTTATTAATGGAGTTATTAGTTTTATCACACATTGCTATATATACTTATACACAGGAACAACGTAGTAAACTTATGAATAGTATGCATTTTTGAATCCGGTTTACTTAGGATTTACAATTTAGGACATAATAAAGCATTATACAGAAGTACTCAAGCTCACCAATAATTATTTTAGCCGAATGAATTTAGATAATTTGGAAGTTTAGTCAGTTGGCCTTTTTTCACTGTGCTTTCTTGTGAACTCCTCCGCATTTTTAATAAATTTTCGTCGATCTTTCACATATTCTTCGGCTAAGTCAGCTCGCAACGGATGTTCCGGCTCAGGATCATTGACAAGAGCAACCAACGCTTGTATCACTAAAACCAACGAGAAAAACTTCAATTTAGCCAACAATTTCCAACTTTAATTGCCACAAAACTCGACGGACTCGACTCAAACTAACCTTGATCAGTTTTAGTGGCAGGTTTCCAGTTTTCTGCACTAATGATCGGTAAGCAGACTTGACCCTTCTCATCGATGTTAGGATGATAAATCTTAGTCTTGAAGTTGATCTTAGGAGGTTTAAAGGGGTACTCAGCAGGGAAGTTTATTTCGATACGAAAGGCACCTTTATTGTAAGGAGCATTTTCCTACACCAAACAATCCAAATTCCTTAGCATGAGTCACACAAATATCCCATAAAAATCCAAAATACTTGTTCATCACTTACTGGAACGATAACTCCCTGCCAGTAGAGTATATTAGATTCATCCACTGCAATATCACGAAAAGAGCGAACTCCATTACTCCTCAAATCTTGAAGTTCCTGAAAACCAAACGCAAACACTTCTTCAGCCACAAGCAACAATGAATAAAATAAATAGCTCATGAATAACTCGGTAAATGTGCACACTTACCTTCTGAAGCCTCCGTGTGGCTGCCATTTTGCAAATTCTTTCGAACTACTAACAAAGTGACGATAAATTAATACTAAAAAATGAGATCAGCAAACACAGGTAGTGAATGTCTAATAATAACTGATGAGTCGAATTAAATTACAATTACAAGTCCTTCTTCAGTGTGTGTGACACAACAAAGCTGGAATAAGTGAATTCGTTTTATGTGTGTCTACTTACACACACACACAGACGGGGAATGAATCAACGGAGTGTGTTCACACTTATCACTTCTTTATGACCACAAACACACACACACACACACACACACACGTACTACAGAGTCAGCAGCGTACTTGTGCACAAGTCTCAGTTTGCCCTGGTGGTGTCATTTGAGTTTGGAAGCCTTTTGGAAGGAGGTGTCGCCTTGGCTTGGAAGCCAGGAGGCAGGATGGGAACCGGAAGTGAGGAAGACGCTGGGAGTCGTTTGGAGGGTTACGCTGAAGGTCGAGGTCACTCTTTCTGAATCTGCTCATCTTAGCCATTTGAGGGTAGGGTAACCAGCAGAGGACTCGCTCATCTCCATTACGGTACTCTTGGTTGGTTGGTGGTGGTTGGGACTGGGATCCGTCATCCGATGTTAATCCGACGTACGTAGCAACTCTCTCATAGCCTCAATAACAGAAGCACTCGCCTTCAGCTGACTTACTAACAGTCTACGAAGTTGGTACATTGTGTGTGGAATATCTGTAATATTATACACTTTTACAACAATCTTTTTCTATTTCCCAGAGTTCACTGCTGCTTTAGTGGTGGTGGTGACACCAAAAGCTACAGCAATCCAACTTTTACTACGTAAGTACGAGAGACTGTGTGTAAATCCGTTGTTGTTGGTTCGACCTGAGAGTTCTTCTGACTATCCTTCTCACTGTGATGGGAGAGCAGTTAAGTTTAATGTGTAGATGTGTGTGGTTCTAATGTGTACGTAGTAGGGCTAGTGTAGTAGGAGATTTGACTAATAACGTCTTGACTAACTCTCAGTGTTGTTTTGACCCAAGAAGACTTAATTTTAATATCAGTTATCTGGGGACTTATTTGCTTATCGTCTTTTCGGAAGAGTCCAGCGGAGTTCCAACTTCCAACGTCTCACCTGAAGACGACGGAGATTTTAGTTTGGCAGTGTCACTGCTCTTCACTCAACCGACTTTCACCGCAGAGGTAAGTCAGCTTTGTCTGCTCGTTCTCTTCTTTTCAGTTCTTTTCGCGTTTTTCTCTTCTCCGCACTCTCGGAAAGTTTCCGAAATTGTTTTTCCTTTCAAAATTTAACTAGTGTTTGCCAAATTCACACTGTATTGTTTTTCAAAGTCTTTGTAGTCTTTGTTAAGTAGTAACTAGTGTGTCTGTGCATGTTGTATTTAAAGTAGTAGGTATTTTTGGGATCTAATTGACTTGTTTTCTGTTTTTCCTACAGTCGCTGACAACTCATTAAGTGTACAAATTGGACGTGTGGGTATAGGTTAAGGCATCTTATATAAAGTGTAGAAATTCAGAAAGACTTTCGAAATCGACGACGCATCAAGGGTCCTACTAGAGGATCGTTTTATTTAACAAGTGGCTGAAACCAACATTCGATGGCTGAAACACTGAATCTTCCGAGTGGCAAGGTAAGGATTTGGAAATATTTTTTAGATTGAGAAAATGGAAAAACTGGGGCTGTGAAGTAACTTGTGAATTTTCTGTTCTTTAGGAATTCGAGGGTGGTGAGAGGCATGAAGACGATGGAAATTATTCTAATAGGGACAACTCGAATGATGATGGTCTTCCGAAGCAAAGAAGAATAGTGTATGATAAGGTAACTTTGCATAAGTGTCATTGATGATAAGCTGTTGTTGGTAAAAAATAAATATGAATGTTTTGTTTGATTAGAAATTCTTGTTGGATTGCTTCTCGTTGCCGTCTTCGAAGAAGAAGCCCGTGGATTTTCCACTGAATGATTTAGAGTGCACTCTCAGCAGTAGTAAAGTTTTGGGACAGACTCCATTCGTCGCTCCTCAACCGTATGTTCCGTAAGAGCTTTATGCTAATCTGTTACTTGATATTGATGGTAGAAAGACTAGATAAGAAAATGAGGTTTATTTGCTGACTAGACCTAAGCGGAAAGAGGAAAATGGACGTCGGGAGCGTCCACGAGATCCTGATGATAACATCAGCTTGCGTCCACACAGCGGAAACTTCTCTGGGGGATGTGGTACCAACTTCCCCACTGGATATGGTTTCAATAAAGAAAGAACAGAAGCAAGAGCAGAAGGAGCATCCGTGGGTGGACTGCAGCACATCATAGATGAGCATTTTCTTCGGTTAGTACATGTTTGTTGCATGCGACATGACTCAATTATGATTGACGTGAATAGTTTGAAAATCTGTGGTCTTTTGTCACTGTGTAGGGACGCTCCGCGCAGCGCAGCAAATCTAAGGTTTCCGAACAAAAGGTTCGATCCTGGAGATCGAAATCGAAACGGAGATAGAGACCGAAACGGGGATAGAGATCGCGATAGAGATTTAAGGGAGCTAAGGGATCGAGATAGAGATAGAGACCGAATTGATCGAGATACTGAGAGAGATCGGGATCGGAATGCACGCTCCGATCGTACTCATTTCAATAATCATCATCGGCGTCCCGGAGGTCACAATTTGCAGGACAATTGGGGAGGCGGCGATGTACCTGATCGAGAACCAGATTGGAATCGTCGAGGCTATCAAAATCGTAATGGAATTAGTGCTGGATCAAACAATCGAGAGTTTAAGGACAAAAGGGGCAATTTCTATGAAGAAAAGAGTTATGGACGCGGGGGATACTACAGAGAAGAAGAAGAACCTGAGTGGTTTTCGGGTAAGTTATTACGAAAACGGATGATAGAACTTATAATTATTTGCTAATAAGATTAACACTAAAAATGCGTTTTTCAGAGGGTCCTTCTTCGCAACACGATACTATCGAACTCCGTGGCTTCATGGATGATGAACGTGCTGGAGGGGCAGGAGGCGACAGGAAAGTGGAAAAGAAAGAATACTCATCTGGCGTTGAAAAGGAATCGAAAGATAGCGGAGTCAATGATAGTGCCAGAAATCATGCAGAAGCTACTCAATATAGGCAAGGGCGAGAGATACAGACTCCAAGTGGAACAGACTTCAGTATTGAGAAGATACTTAAAATGGATCATATCCCTGGACTTCTACCCGTAAGAAACTATATAGATTATATATATAGATTGGCGTTTATGTTGGCTGTTTAATCTAACTGATGAAATCTGTACAGAATGGACTTTTGGAAGACGAAGAACCAAGTGGTATATCCAAGTTCAGTCAAATATTTCAAAAGAATTTGTCAAGTCCAACGCCGCAACGGGATGACGTAGTTCAAAAAGGTGAACCCAAATCCTCTGAAGGTGAGAAAGCAAGCAATGTTGGTGCTCCCAACACTGGAGATGGTTCAGTAAAGAAAGAGGTTGAAGGTAAGCGTAACAAAATCAAATGAAACTCGAACTTGAAGAAGAACTTAATGAAGAATGTCTGAATACAGAAGAACGCAAAGAACATGTGCAAGTACTGTCAAATGCATTACGAAACATGCTACTGAAACCTGGAGGAGAACCTACAAAGCCCAGTGTGAGGAAGCCAGAACCCGAAGTTACGGAGGCAGAACTGCTGGAGAGGAATCTCATGACTCTTGTTAAACCCTCTCACAGCAAGCCAAATCCGACAAAATCTGCTAAAAAGACTGAAGTGGATCCCGGCAGCACTGATGCTCTTCAGACTTTGGTACTAATTGCTTTATGGAAATGGATTAAATATTGTGTGGACACGTCATTAATTTAAAATTCTTTTTGAGTAGCTATCGAAACTTATTGAGAGTTCTCAAAAGCCTAGTGGAAGAGACTCGGCAGAAATTGTTGGAGCTGCAGATAATCAAGAAAGAAGTGGAGACATGGGAGCTGCATTTTCACAAATGTTATCTCAAGGCATGCACACGAACGTTTTCGGGGCTATCCAGGCTAATCGGCAATCAAATGGAAGTCCACGTCCACAAGAAAACGTCCGGTCGGCAAACATGTCAAGTCCCACTGTAGTAAATCAACCTCAGAATGTTCGCATGAACGCTAACGTACCTCCTCAGAATGGCAACCCCTTTATGGTTTTTCAAAACTTGATCCGAAATCAAAACGCTCCCAGTGCTCCACGGGAAGTTATTAATCCAATCGAAGTAATGAGCATGCTTCCAAGAGAAATCCAAATTATGATTGAAAATGTGGAGCCATACGTGAGTTTCTGGCGTGAACACGATTGTCAATCCATTATAGCAGGTGAGATAGACTATTTTTTTGTACACTCAACAACTCACCGTGTACTTCAACGCTAATGTCTTAATTTCTATTGCAGCTATGACAAGTGGTGAATACGCATTTCGAACCTTGATTCAAGACTTATTAAACCCAAGGTGTGACCGCAGACCCTTTTTGGCGTCTCTGGTACAGATGATTTTGTCCGGAGCTGTGATAGTTCCTAGTCTACAAATTGCTGGTCCACCATTGAGTTTTATGAAGACTGGTCCTCCCCTCAATAAACCAGTCCCCATCAACGTTCCTCCCGAAATGCTTCATCGTATGAGTCTTCCAGGTAGATCTCAGAAAATATTACTTATATATGTGGCATGTTAATTAATGACGCTATATACTTATAGACCCTGAATTAGCTTTTCAGCGTGCAGAACGTGAACGGGAAATGGCCCGCAACAACGCGGCACCTCCGTCAAACATGGCATTTACTCCTACTTCCGTAATTAGAAAAATGACAGCAGACTCTCCAAAACCATTAGCACCTCCTCATGGAAGCAGTATGGGTATGAACACTGTGGGTCAGTCCCCACAGCAGCAGATGAATGCTTCCATTGGCGACTTCTCATTTTTGGTGTCTCAAATAACCGGACAAAATCCACAACGAGCCAACGTTATTCCTCAGCATAATCCTTTGCATGCAGGTACAGCATCACTACATTCTCAAAGTTATTCCACACCTATGTAGGTTGAATTGCCTGATTACCTGAGTACTAATTGAAATGTTTTGATAGCAGCTCAGTTTCTACCGATTCATCAACACAACCCCATGGGACCTCAAGGTCACCCTATGATGGTTCCAATTGGTTCCGCACAGAACATGATGAACGTCCCTCACCATCACCCGGATATTCCTCGAAGTTAGTTGAGCTCTCATAAGGTTGCTAAAAGTCAATTATGTAACCAGTGCGGTACTTGAAGAGCAGTACTTATTGATCATCATAGTTGAATGGCATAATTTCGGTATTGAACCAAAAAACTGATTTAATATACTTCTACAACACAAATGTATTTGATTGGCCTCTTTTACTACTAAAGGTGTGAGACATTCCAATGAGTCACCTTATAATTTAATCAAAATTATTTGTCTTCTCTATAAAATTCAACTACAACAGTATTTAGTTATCACATATAAATGTAATTTTCTACGAAAAATCGTCAACCCTTCTGCTGTATACGTGGATAGGGATGGAGTCACATGATGCGCCACTTCGCTCACAAAACGAAATAAAGTATAAATTTATTGCGATATTTTGAAATGAAATATTATAATACAAATATAGTATAATGTTAATCTCGTTCACATAGAGCGTGGAGCAGTTTAGACAATTGAGATTGAACTTGACCGTCACGTATTTTAGCAGATAAGAAGGCTAGATCCGTTCTCTCAAGGAGGCTCTTCTGGTTTTGATGGCACCTAAAATTTTAACCAAACCAAATTCCCAATATTATGTCATCCAAAAATTATTTAGAGTTGCATGAATAAATACCCCATGCAGAGTAAAAAGCAAACAAACAAAACTCACCGAAGCTTGTCTTTTTTAACATCAGTACGATCGCACGTGTAACACTCATTTAAGTCTTCTGATGAGTAAACAGCATAAATTCTTTCGCAAAACGCACTAATCACTGCAAACAGTTGCTTGTCAATTTGCATACACAAGTCTTGAATTCCTAAATACGTGAAGCACAACTCATCCATTTCCTTCGTCGATAACTGCCGACCAATGACTTCCGTCAACGCTGCCATTAGCATCTGCAATAGAGATACTCTCGTCGCATTCTTATTGCTACAATACTGATTAATTATTCACCTTCACTGAAATGTGAGTCCCCGTTGGGTTTTCTTTCATCCGATATCTTTGAAACACCATGTCGTACAAATGCTTCCGAGGTTCCGTTATTGTTACGCAAGTCAGCAAATATTGAATCGGGGTCATTTCTAAAAATTGAAACTATATTTATTTATATAAACCTACATAGCTAAATAAATTACGATGCACAAATACATTGCGGTTAACCTTTTAAACTTTTAATATCATATGGTACGCCAAACGAAGCGCTAGCTCTGGACCAGGTGCGAGGGAAGGAGAGCCATGTGTCTTGTTTCATTCTAATATCTTCGGTTTTGAACTTCGTTTGGAACTTATCGAAATAGTTTGACAGAGACGAGATTTCGTTTTCCAGCTCGCCCATTTCCTGCATCCAAAATTATGCTCAGTTATCTTGCACAAAATATTCTGAATATTTTGGTCTTTACGTACCTTAAAACTCCAAGGTTTTCCTCCTACATAATCTTCCAAGACGTAGTACAACGCCCGTCTGGATTCCATCAAATTGTGCATCGACGCTTGGAGTTTATCTTCAGAGATACGATTTCTTCCAGATTCTTCCTCAGACTCCAAATTGCCTTCCGGAATGAAGGACGATATCTGAGTCTCGTTTATCTCATCTTGAGTCATTGGTTTCATACTAGCAGATCGGACTGTTTCCGTTGGCTCATTGTCACCATCTGACTTTTCGTTTCCTTTCTTTTTGCGTCCGTGACGCCTAAGTTTCTGTATCACAATGTCAAAATATAAAATCTCGTGTTTAACTTGCTGTTCTTTCGCATTCATTAGTGAACATTACGAACCTTCTGACGACCAGCTCCAGATGAGACAGAGTGTTCATGAATCTGACCCAACAGATTTCTTGGAGACGGTTTAAGGCCACCCCGTTGTCCAAGCAATGTCAGAACCGATGAATGTAGCGGAGGCAAGGTGAGCTGAGATTGGCCAGAAGGTAAAGTATTTTGGTTTTGGTTACTGCTTTTCAAGAAGTCATGATTTATATTTAATTGACTTTGGCTATGGGACGAATTTGAAAATTCTGTTTTCACTGTACAACTTTGTCTTTCCTTTTTAACACTCAACGCATTGGGGCTCTTATTCCTCCAGACTTCAGCATGATTGCTGCTATCACAATGACATTTACAAAAGTGAACTTTGTTTCTTATATTGCCGAATACATTCGTGGCTTTGCATTTAGCAGAATTCTGGCGTTTCCTTAAGCCATCACCAACCGATTTGTTTGCATGTATGAAACTGTTAAATGACTTATTCCTTTGTTGCTGATACGCCAGCCTCTCAGAAAATGTTAGAGGAATTCCGTTGACAATCAGCGAAGCAGTTTCATTGCCATTTTTGCTCTTTCCAGATGCTTCATAACTCAACGCAATCAAAGGAAACTTCTTCGAAACATAATTGTAATCTTCGAAGTCGGGATTAAAGTCTTCATCTTTGTCGTCCCAACTGGTAGGCCAGGATAGCGAATTTATCTGAATTCTATCCTCCTTAGCGTCTATTTCACTTACTTTCGGTTCTACATTAGCGGATATTACTTTGCATATGTCTGAATCACTGAAGCAAGAGTCTACTGAATCAAAAATCTTTTTGAATTGAGACTGTCTCAGTCGATGATAAGGAGTCAGGTCATCTGACGAGACTTGGAATTGTTTAACTTTTCTTTCTATTTCTTCTATTATTTCATAATTTCTTCGCATGAAAGTAACGAAGTCTGGAGGAAGAGTTATGTTATTCTGTGAGTAGTTGTAGTTTGCTTCAGCCATAGTGACTAATTTTACTATCTATACAGTAGGACTAAGCCTTAAGAAATCTGCTTTAACTCACACCTAAACTCAAAGCAAGACTGACCAGTAAAATGTGAGTTGGAAGCTTTTATCTATGAAAGTTCTGATTTTTTGCGTAGAATTAGGAGCTTTTATATCATGAATCTTTGTGCCTAGTGCTAGTGGTAGTAACCAGGAGGAGTTCTACTGATGGTCTAGAGAATTACATAATTTTAGTTTGTTTGCCGATGCATCAAATAATTTCCTGTGGGACGCACTCAGGACTTTACTAGTCATCGTGGGTTTCGTACTAATGCCTTAATAATATTTACTTACACAGGCGGACGTACAATCTTCAAGTATTCAAGTATTATTGATCTGCACTTGACGAGAGTTAATGATTTTAGAATAACGAAAACCTCCATACGTGTGCTTCCCTATGCAACCTCATTAAGCACTTATTTAACTTCCCACTTCCAGTCAATACTTCGCACAACGTCTGCGGTACACGCTTAGTTGAGCTGATTATATAATGATTATGCAATTGTGCGATGAAGAAAGCAAATGGAGAATGGAGATAACACGTTTTGCATTTGAAATTTCACCTTACCCCTTCGAGGATTTTAGGGCTAGAAGACCTTTCGTACACGATTGGTGATGAGGAACGTTCTTTTGCACGATTTCCACCGCTTTTTCCGCCTCTTTTCTTCTTAGTTTTTGGTGTGATGGATCTGGACATGGACATATTCCTGGGAGAAAGTTGGTGAAAGACGCTGGAGGAGTCAGGATTAGCGGATGAACTGTGGTAATCCCCATCATCGTCTCCATAAGTGGAGTCGACTGAAGTCCCAGGCGTTCGACTGCCTTGACGAGCAATAGCGTCAACACTTTTGACGCGACGAAGGTCCAGTATCAATACACGCTTTGTGTAAAACTGACATTGCCGAGTTTCCGGCTCAGGAGTCACGCATCGCCTTCCGCCGTTACCTGAAGAACTGGAACAAGTTGCAAAGAATCCCATGTGACTCAACAGATCATTTACTCAACTTATTGTCTTTTGAGTATGGTTAATTAACTCGTAATTTGTACTTTATTCTTCTCGGAGCAGAGACAGATCGACGAGTAAACTCAGGCGACAAAGGTCTCGAATCGGTTTCAGTGTAGCGTTTGTAAATGTCCTCAGGAATTAAGTCATCAGACCTTCCGCGACTGAAACTTCTGCACCGGTCCTGCAGAAATTCCCACGAGTATCAAGTGAACCGAAACGAAATTCAAAACTCGATTTGTAAATTAAGTAAAGTTTACTTTGGTGTGAATTGGATGTTTGCAGCAGCGCAAGGAACAAGCGTAGCCATACGCATTTTGACTCTGCTGGCTGTCTTGATATTTTTCCCAGAATCGAACTGCAGTTCCAATGCATCCTGTCACCAGCGGAGTTGGAGTTTTCTGTCAAATATTCACAAATTAATCATCTTTCGAGTAAAATCATAAGTAAAAATTAATCTTGAAGACATTATTTTATGAGTGCTCAAGCAAAACTTTAGATCATTTTCCAGAGAGAGGAAAAATGAGACGGGATTTCCCAAAATCCCCAAAACGAATCAGACACTTTGTTATCATTGCGTCATTCTGTGGGTCATTTGAATTGCATCTCGACGTGCTGCTTGCACTTCTGTTTACAGTGCAGATTTTTCCCGTGTCGTGCAAACGATTCAGTCCGCGTCTAGCCGTCTACGTTTTGGACAAACGTTTTTAGACTTTCTTAGATTTATCTGTTAGTTAGGATTGACAATTGACTTCAACCTTTGACTATTTTTATCTGAGATAAGCTGTAACAGCGACCCCGACTGGATACTGGACTACATTTTATTCTGTAGGTGTAAGTCAATCAAATCAATCTTTACTGATGATTACTTCAACGTTCAACTGCAGTATAATT
>JAQGAC010000995.1:0-16695 GCA_034696585.1 Isotomurus maculatus
GTTTCCGACAATTTACAAGCGATTTTGTAGGTGCGGGTTATGCGCGAAATCGGGGATGGTGCTAAGATCATATAGCGCGAAAGCATTTTTCATTCATTACCACCATCACACTGCTGGGGAAGATATACGCATGATACCCGTAATGTAAAATTGTAGCTGGTTGGTCTTCTTAACTCTTCACGGGATAACGTGTTCGCCGTTCCAGTTAAAAAGTTAGCAGCCTTCGAATCTGAGAAAGATCCCCTGTGTCTTTCTGGGTGGTAAAAAAGGTCATGTACCCTCACACATTTATTTTGCACGCCACTGCAGTGCAACCCTGTCTGATATTCAAATGAGAAAAGTAATTCTTAATCTGGTTGATGATGAGATGGGCTGGACTGGGAATTGTTCGGAGTGGTTTTCTGAGTGTAAAAAAGTAAGAAGGTCTCAGACCGAATGTGTGTTTAGATTTGAGATGCGAAGGCAAACCTCTTTCTCCCCGAGTGTTCGTCAGTTATTATTATATGATCATCAGCAGGGATGGTGCAACTTTATAATTAGCAAACAAACAACTTGAGGAATGCGAGTGAATGCAAGTGGTAATACTTTTAGGGTTCTTTTTTAGCATGGCATGACATAGTTCTGAGAAGGAAGACTGGTTAGATTTCAGATGCCTAGCTGTGTGCAATGTGTATGGGGAATGTGTAACTGAATGGATGCCAAGGGGTGCATTCCTGAGTATGTAAAAATGGGATGATGAACTTGAGACTAATAATCTCCTTCTTTTTGCTAATTTCAGCGGATATTGGAAAATATTTCACACGAACACCGCAAAGCATTGTTGCTCCGCCCGGGGACCGAGTCACTTTTCGATGCGAAACGAACATACCAGCGGAACAGGTTTTTATTATTTTTTATACATTTTATTTTGTAGGAAAGGAATAAAAAATGAGTGTTGATCATAACATATAAACATATGCCAGCCTGGGCAATGAGTTAAGAAGTGGTGCCTCCAGATTCCTTCTCTCCTATCTAAATCAACTGTTTGTTTTCGTACTGAGCTTCCTTCCCGGAGTGATTATTATCTTATTCTAAAGCTATAATTAATTATTATTGTGCTATAGTTTATGTCTGAAAGTAGATTAGAGCAGGAGAGAAGAGAGAGAGGTTTTTCACATAAATCTTCTAGTAAGTCAGGCGAAGCCTGTCTTGCGAATTTCCTGTCTCCTTCCCATACTTGGCGTTTCATTTTCTGTATCCTTTGGTTATTACCTTCGACATTCTAGTGAGCCTTTGGAATTCCTCTCCTTCCTTCACACATTCACTTAAGTTTTGCTGAGTGTGTGGAGTTCGTCGATACTCCGTGATTTTCTTTGTGAAAGCCGTATATTACAAAGAATTTCTGATACAACACGAATTCAAAGCGATTGAATAAACTTCTTTATCTCTATGAGAGTTAGGAATGATTAAATCGTGACGCAGTTTATAATGTAATGAGATTCCTGAGGCGATTTCTCTAAAGCGATGAGTATAATGTATTATGTATGATTATGTCGATTACTTTGACGCTTTTTTCAAAAGATGATTTATCTTTTTCCAATAGGTACGCTGGAAACTGAACGGGAGGTTTCTGCATCCTGCTAATGAGTCAGACATTCGAATACAAGGATCTTTTCTGGTTGTCAAAGTTAGCCAGAATAGAGAAAGGTTCATGCAGCAAGTGGGTGATTATCAGGTATGACTATCAAACATTCTTTTGAATATTTTTAAATAGCAACTTCTTTCATCAGTGTGAATGTCAGAAAGTCAGGATGATCATTATTTGATTGAGATTGTTCTGTGTTTTTGTTCGTTAGCTTGAGACTTGCGTTCTTTTGTGTTTTTGCACTTCGTATTTTACTTTATGTACTTATGTACTTTGTTACGGATTGTATTGATGCTTTCGGAACGATGATTTCTTACGTTGTTTTGCTTTGTAGTGTGTTGTAGAATTCGGAGCTGAAGCGTTGACATCGCTGCCTGCTCAATTAACTATTGCTCAACTAGACCAGTTCCAGCCGCACAGTAACAAAACATTAGAAGTAGCAGAAGGAAATACTGTAGCCATAACCTGTGATGCTCCTTACAGCAATCCTTCTCCTGTGATCCAGTTTTACAAAGATGGAAGGCCATTAGAGGCTGAAACAAGTATGAGTCACCATCTGCTATTTCCTTTAGGAAATTGCTTACTAATTTTGCAACATATAATTACGGATTTATTGTATTGTAGGCACCAGTTTGGTGACTGAATCTGGAGTGCTTCATTTGTACAATGTCTCCAGTGCGGATTCTGGAGACTACTTGTGTACCGCTTCAAATCATATTACAACTGAAACTTATCTTGCCACTAGCTTAACCAGACTCACTATTCACCCAAGAATCATGTTCTCCAGGAAGGCCCCGGAGTTCCTTGTCAAGCCCAAACCTTACTTTGTCGTTCCAAAAGGTTGTCATTCATCATTCATTGTTGTGATGAAGAATGACGATTGTCTTGAATAATGCAATTCGTGGTTTGCAGATGGAAACGTGACTCTTGAATGTGTCGCCATTGGGAATCCACCTCCGTTTGTTACATGGAGAAAACTCAGGTCATCTTCGATGACGAACTCACGTACCAGTCATGGATCGCTGAATCTGTACAACGTGGATTTTGCTCAAGAAGGAGAGTACATCTGTGAAGCATATAACGGTGTGGGAGATGCTTTAACAACATTATCCACGGTCGTCCTAAACAGTAAGTCGCTGAAACCGATTGTTTCAAATGAATTTATTCTGAAAATGCATGTCCTGAATTAATTTGAATTTCTTTAGGCATGCCAAATATTACTAAAGATCCTACTAGTCTGATAGTTGAGGAAGGAATTGATGCCATAATAGACTGTGCTGCAGAGGGCTTACCTAAGCCTCGAGTCTATTGGGTTTTTAACGGCAAAAATGTGAACAATGATGGAAATATACAAATTACTGGTAAGTTTTTCATAAAAGTACGAATATAAGGTAACTTTACTGATAGACAACAATCGCTTTGCATTGTACAGACTCTGGCTTGAAAATAAATCAAGTGGAGAAAAAACATGCCGGACTTTTCCAGTGCTTTGCGACTAATCCTATGGGTACTGTCACGCGTCCTGCTGAGTTGAAAGTTTTGCCAAAGCAGAAAACGGCTAAGGCAAGTGACGGAGCAAGTGTGAAACCTCCTCGTACAAGTATCCCCCCATCAACAATTCCAACGGAAGAAGAAGAACATGTTTCTAATCATCACAAAATCAACAAGTTTCACGGGAGAAAGCATAAGAAGAGAAAACATAAAGGACAAGGTATGATTCAAATTTACCTATAAGTAAACTCATTCGTAGCAGGTTAATATTATTTCATATGAATCTATTCGTAGAAATGACACCACCGTCTAAACCAGTGATGAACAGAATCTCCGATGATTCAGTCATGGTGCGGTGGACGGTACCCCCTAACAGCGGTTATCCGATTCAATTTTTTAAAGTTCAGTACAAAGAAATAAGCAAAAGGAATTCTCGATGGATGACAATTGATGACGACATCCCTCCTCACATTCACAGCTACGAAGTTCGGGACTTGAAAGTTGGGCATGCCTATAGGTAATTGTGCTAAATTTTAATCTCAGAAAGTTTCACGAGAATGTCTTTTTACAATATTCGCTGACCTGCTAATATTTTAGGTTTAGGATCGCTGCCGTGTACTCAAACAATGATAATAAAGTTGGTCCCAACTCGGAGAAGTTTGTTTTGCAAAAAGATACTACTATGAGACGACCTATGCATGTTCCAGTAATAACGAACGCTTTACCGTTCAACAATTCTGCTATTCTTTTGAAATGGAAGGTAATGTCAAGTGTAAATGAATCTTCAGATGGAGTGATGGAAATGTGTAAAATGGTGTGTATATTTAAATGTGTAGCACATGAAGCAAGAGGCTGGAGGTCTGGAAGGATATTTCATTTACTACAGAGAGAGTACAAGTGCTTCAGAATTTTCCAAAGTTACTGTGATGGGGGGAGACACAGAATCACATTATATCTCGTTCCTTAAGCCTGGAACTGCGTATGATATGAAAATTCAATCTTTCAACAAAGCTGGGGCTTCAGGATTCAGCTCTATCATTGCTGCGAAAACGATGGGTAAGATTCGCTATCATTACAAATGTACGAGTTGGACTGGCAAACTCAAGAATGCTGACTTAATTAATTATTTGTGCTTTACAGGGGTTGCCTCAACCGAGAAGCCGGATATTGATTACGGGAAGAAAGAAACCGAATTAGTGATACCCGACGATGAACCGCCTCCAAACAACGATCGCCTGTATTTACTGTTAGGATGTTTATTTGTTGGGTTCTGGATTTTGCTATGCATTGCCTGTGCCTTTTGCTACAAATGTAAACAAAGAAGGGCCGAAGAGGACGCGAAGTATTCATGTGATATGGGAGTAGACAATGACTCGAAGGGTCTTGCAAACGGCCACGCTCACTTGAACGGTCATAGTCATAGCCTTAATGGGTATATTCCCACCATTACTTCTCACTTGGATGAAAAGGTAAGTCCAGAATAAAAAAATGAGTGCAAACCAGAATCAGTTGAATGCAATTTTTTACAAGATTGTTACATTACAGGAAACTTCATTTGTCGAGAGATACAACAATAATCGACCAATTAGTCCGTCGCAGTTGAACTCTTCAAACTGTGATTTATCGTCATTTAAAACCGCAACGCTAGAAAAAGGCGTAGTAGAAACAGAAATGAAAATTTTGACAAAAATTAAGCATGAAACGAATTTGGAGACTAGAAACAATAGCCTGCCAAAGAAAAAGCACTCGCACAACCAGTTGAACGGGAATGGAAGTTTGAAGAGAGTTCCATATATGTCGTGCAGTAGCGAAGATCTTGATGGAGATAACGAAGACACAAGAGGAAGTAGAATATTTCCCAAGGAACATTATAAAGTGAGTCGCAAGCACAGCCGAAAAAGGAGTAGCATGCATGAATAGTTTTGATTAATCGAAATTCTTCTAGCCTCGAGCTAAACTTTAAAATGTGCCTTGTCGCTCCAATTGTGATATTAGTGCGTAAGATGTTTTTTTGTATTTTCGCATTTATTTGTTAATTATCGTTTGTTGACTCGTTCTTAATTAAAAATAAGTATTTCTGAGGACTGATGATCAATCAATACAACGCGCACAATTTTGTATATCATTATTTCTAGTACGCTTGAACCTGCTATTGTATTAGGTTATCTTGGTTGTGCAGGAGAAACTTAATAATTTATTTAACTGACAACTCAACGGTTGAATTGATTTTATAACATGTGGTTTGTGAGAAAGTACTGGAAATGCAAATCATCAACTATTTCTTATTTAATCGAAACCGCATGGAAGGTGCATTTGAATAAAACTGAATAACTTAAACCGGTATTATGCGTAGTAGCATTTATCCTTTGTCTTTCCTACCTATGGATATGATTCATTTGAAAATAATGACAATTCCAATACTATAAGTATGATTCCGTCCTAAACTCCGAAAGAATAAGATAGATAAATTACCTCGTAGTATTTATACCCTTTGTATGGATCTATAAAATAAACAGAGACCCTACCTGAAATATTTGTGTTTACTGAGCTTCTTGCACTAAAATCTTAGCACGATTTTTAACAAACCTATAGCAACTTTTAGTCAAACCGAAAGCCCCACAGTGAATCGTGTGCCGGGACCAGAGACAATCACCAATCACGTTGAACTGTCTGCTATCAAGTTGGCATTCTTCAATCACAAACTCTTACTTAGTAATAATCTATGATGGATATTAGAAAAAAATCTAAAGCCAATTCGATGAGTAAAAGAACAAGTAAAGGTCCGGGGCACGCCCCGAGTCTTGGTCCGAGGCTCAGTACAGTTGAAGTAGGTACCAAAAAGCAGTCGGGCGTTCTGAGAGAGTCTCAAAGACACTCCCAAATCGCCCACAAGGATCACCTCGGATTTCATGAGCCAGACTACCACGATGACGCACACAGACTTAGTTTCGAATCTCACTTAATGCACGATTCCAGCTCCCCACTGGGTGACGAATCAATGATTCAGCCGGACCGTTCCACGCTCAAATCCATAAATATAGATAACCTTCATCATGACCTGAGACCAAGGGAGTCTGACGTCCTATTCCTCAAGAGACGCATTCTGTACCCCGGCATATTCGATCAGGAATCCGATTCTGAAGTTGATGACGATGATTCCAAAAAGAAGAAAGTACGCACACTTAGAACAACTTGTAAAGTTGACAGGTATACGCTTGAAAGCTACATTTTTGATTCGTAATGTTAACATTGGCTTGACTAAAAAAGTTAAAGCACACGCTTTATGATTTCCCCTAAGGATTTCTCCGTTTGTGGTGAAAGAAGGAGTGAAAGTGGAGAGAGCACGGGAAGCGCATATACGAGCTAAGCTTCTCGATCCGAATCCCGACTTGATTTCATGTGGAACCTCAACCCAGTCAAGAAATAGCTCGGCTGCGTCCACGCTAAATTCAAGGTCAGGTGTGAATTTGGGGGGTAAAAAGACAAGTGGTCAATTCAGGTCACAGGAGTCGATACGAGGGGACAGAAGTCACACAAGCGTCGGCAGAAAAAAAGCATATGAACCACCCAAAATGACGAGAATAGGGAAACCCCAAAATGATAACATTTGTGCGGATAAAGACGTCCGTCACTCCAAAGTTCCGAAGATGTCAGCTTCAATTATCAGAGTAATAAATTCGAACTCTTGTTTTCTTTTGTTAGTCTTGCACGAAAGTTTATTTCTCTTTTCCAGAAAGTGGAGTCAAAAACGGTTGGAACTGATGTTGACAGCAACGCTGACCTAGCTATTCATGAATCTGTCTTGTCTCTCAATGAAGTCCTTTGCAGTAACGATTCTACATATGACCTTTAAAACTAGAATTCAGCATGATTGTAGCAATAAGTTAAACATTGCAGTGCTGGAGGAGCGTTCCAAGAAGCCCCCAACACTGAAGGAGCGATACATTGGCCACAAACGCGTCCCAGGATATCCTTCCTGCCTCGACAAATCCAAAGGGTATCCGGAGTGTATGCCTCCTGGAGAGATTGTGAGAAATGCAGTGGACACGTGGAAGTTATGGGGGATTCCAGAGAACGTTCCATTGACGAGGGAACAACTGGCTCGCGTCATGAAGAAGATGGAAAACCACTCTAACAATGATTACGTGTGTTTAGTCTACGCCCTACCTTTCTCTTACCCAGACTTTGATCCTTACGACTTCAAGTACTCCAGCGAAAAATATTCAAAATTGAAACCCATCTTCCCCTATAACCATCGTCCCTTTTTTGCTTCATCAGAATCGTGAAATACAATCATGTCGGGGGACGCATTCACTACACGATGAGTAGATACGGAGCCTTGTTTATCAGCCACGGGATGGTCGAATACACTTCAATGCTCGAATTTCAATCGCAGAATCGAATCTACGATAAATTGAAAAGCGTAAGGTGGTCGAAGTCAACACACTCAAAATCTCGTGCCTTAAAGCAGGCAAAAATTGACCTCATTAAAACTCCTTCAGATCCCTTTTTTCGCCACGTATCGCGCATGGAAAGCGTTTAACATCTGGCATTCTCGCGTTCGACGTCAAAAGATGGCCCTCAAGAGAAACTCCCTTGTTGACAAGCTTTTCACTTCCAAGCGACCTTTGCGTCTAATGGTCCTCGAGCTTTGTAAAATTATAGAGAAAGTTTCCAAACTGACGTTACTCCGGATGAAACCGGGAGAGACGTACGGACTCGTGGAATTCACAGAGCTTCAAATGGACTACCTTCAAGTGGTCACGAAGCGTTTGCGTGCACTTGAAAACGTGGTTATTGAGATGACATCTGCAGCCTGTCGTGCAACGCTCAACGAAGAAGGTTTCTCTCCTGACAAATACGACGAGGAGATGGAATTCTACCTTACGAAGTTGCAAGTTCCCATCCCAGACTTAGAAAAAGGATTAGCGTTTAATCAGGACAAGTCCGATGAGAAAAACTACCCAGGACAATGGCTGTCTTTCTTGCAGCAGCGAAAGAAACGACAGATTTGCAAGCGACTCGCGGAATTCATCCGGCTGGTTGACTATCTCGTTCAAAGGACGTACTACAAACTTCTCAAGAATTCAATCTTCACGTTGGCTCTCGAGATGCAATCTAGAATTCAGTATATTCCAGAATCCTTTGAGTTGGATTTCGAGCATCATCGCTTCTTCGATAAACTGAAGAATCGTGTCAATATTTTCGTGAGAAAAAGTTCTGTTAAAAGGTTTTATTGTTTGGGAGTCTCAGTTTACAAGAATTTTACTTTGTTGGGTCTAGTTTGGAATTCCAGCGTTATCGGGAAACGAGGAGCCTATTTTTGACATAGGATGTTCTTGGAACGACGAAGACTTGGTCTTCTCTCCCTCAATAGCCGAGTACATTAAGGGATTCAGAGGAATCTTAGCATGTTGGAGACAAGCCGTTCTGTCGTACCAAAATGTCTTATCGCTCTCGTCTTTCCATCCTTACACACAGTAAGATTACCTCTGAGTCATCTACACTTTTATTAGATGAACATCAGGGGAAAAACTGACTTTTATCGCAGGCCCATCCTAAACGGTTACGTTGACCGGAGAACATGTGGAGACGGTCCAAACCCAGAGATGCTTTTAGACTCGGATAAAGACCTCGAGGATTTAGCAACTATGGTGGAACTCATTCTCCAACATGGATTCCGCGTCTCCGACAAATACATCAAAAACTTCAACTCTATTAGAATATTTTGCATGGAAAATCAGAAACAGAATTTGGAAGCCTTCCGAAAGGAAACTGGTTTGTACTTTAGCTTCTTATTATGTTGAAAAACAACATTGTTCCTTCTTCTCTGCTAAACAGTTTTATTTTTCATCCTGTCTTTAGATGCTCTAGTATTCCAAAAGTGGCTAGAAAAGTACACTGCACAAGTAGACGCTCTGTCTAGAATAGACGATCTAAAAAACATGGGAGTGTTCAGGGTGAACAACAGTATTCTTCGAGCACATGCTAATCCCACTATCGACAGATGTATGAATGTCATTCGCGAAACGATTCCCATGTAAGAGTGAAACAAAAACTGTCTCAAATCGAATTTGAATTGCTGACTGTTGAACACATTTTGTATGTTATATTCAGAGTCGGAGGTCGCTGGGTGGTCCTCTGCGATGACAAGATGAGAGAAGCCATCAAAACAATCGAAACATATCCGGACACTGCTGATAACTATGTTTCCTACCTGCTGTACCTGGAAGGAATTTATGAAAATGTAAGCCACGCATTCCTTCACTAACAAAGTTTTTGTTGATTTTTATTGAGTCGTGAAAGCTGTTGCCGTTCAGATTGACGATATCGAAAATGACTGGGACAATTGCTCAGAACTCTTTGAGCTGATGGAAATATACGAAATTCCTCCTCAAGAAGGAGACCTGGATGCCTTCAAGCAACTTCATCCGACTCTGCTCTCACTGAGGAGCATCGTAGAAGCACAACAAGAAATCGTCGACAAAATCCGAGCAGAACTTGTGGAACTATTCAGGATCGAAATAGAAAATATCAACGAGCGGATCGCAGTATCCCGAGCCATCGCTGAGGCCATAGAAGTTCTCAGTCCAGAATCAGAGCCTCCGAAAATGTCGACAGGACTGAAGGAAGTTCTCGACACTCTTTTGAGTGACCAAGAAAGATCTGCAAAGATTATGGCTGATCAGAAAGCACTCAAAACAGATGTTACCAACTTTGATGAACTTGATGAGCTGATACTCTTCGTGAAGTTACGGTATCAACTGTGGGACTGGATCGTAAGATGGGATGAGCAGAAGGCGATTTGGGACGAAACTCCGTACCACGAGTTGAATCCAGAGTTAATGGCGACAGAAGTAGACGAATATGGAAGGTTGTTGGATAAGTTGGAGGAAACACTTCCTCCCAACGATGTCCTTCCGCTCCTCAAGGAACGACTGGAACGCATTCTGCAGGTCTGGGATTATGAGGATATGCAGGACGGAGATGCCAACACTGCATTCGCGATCTTTATAGAACATGTGGAGTACGCACATGAACACTTCGGACAGGAAGAGGAGGAAGAAGAGGATGAAGAAGAAGAAGAGGATGAAGACGAAGAAGAAGAAGAGGAGGATGAGGAAGGTGAAGAAGAGGAGGATGAAGAAGGTGAAGAGAAGGACAAACACGATGAAGAAGAACAAGAAGAACATGATGAACAAGAAGAAGAAGAAGATGCAAAGGTAGAACAAGTTGAAAAGAAAGGACAAGTTGAGGACGGTGAAAAAAAAGAACAGATTGAAGAAGAGGAAGACCAAGAGGAATAAGTAACTTAGGATATGTAGAAAAAGTCGTCTCTAAATGGTAGAAGTAATCGGCACACAGGCTCCTTAAGGGTTAATTCGACACAAGTTATTTCTTTCCAGTCTGATTCTGCTATTCTTATAATATAAGTCCTAATAAACTCTGGATTTCATATATATTCTGTGTGGAATGTTTAACTTCATGCTGGGGTTGCCAGTAATAATAATTGTTTTACTAAATTGCTTAATTGTTACTGCTGTCCCTGTAGCAGTAGTGCGGTTATTGGACCCATTGCACCCCAACGTTACAAATAGAACTCCAAAGCGATCAGAAAAACGAAAGATTTCAGGCACATAGAGGGTGTCCCATATGTCGCGTAACGAAGGGGAAACTACTAATAAGACTCAGTATTTACCCGGATAGTGGCAAATGTGGCAATTGAAGTTATCATACGGCTAAACAGCTTTCAGCTTCATGGAAACGGTTTGTCGCAAAATGCTGACCCTGTTGCTGTCCGTGACCAAGTGACAGATAGGAAGCAGTGGTCCAAATCGCGGATGCTGCAGTTCCACCCCAAATTACCCCAGGAATGAGTACTCCCAAACCAAACAGGGTACCGTCTTCCGTTCCACGTTTTATTTTTATATCTTCATTTGCTCGAAGTTTACTCTTTACTTTTGTAGACTTGTCGATTCCAAGAAACGAAAACATGTGTTCATAAACTGGACCTTGACACGTACTTAAGGAACACAGGATTCCTCAGAACTTTCACCGTTCCAGTGGAGGGAGGCTGCAGCATCGGCCATCCTTCGAAATGGTCTCTCTGCTTCGTCACTTGTGGAAGCCAACTTGCCACTAATAAAGCTTCTCAGAAGTCATGCGATGACATGGATTTCATCGGAATATTCCTCGACTCCGTCCAGCAGCCTCTGTCAGACAACAGCTTCCTCTCTGAGATCTATGACCACCAGGAATGTGAATTTATTGTTCGCTGTTCCGTCAAAGCTCTCGATGGAGTTGAAAATTCAGGAAAATCCATCTCAAGAGGTTGTCAGAAGGCATTTGATATACATTTAGGAATCAATAAACTAACTCAGCTACTTTAAATGCAGAAATCGAATCCTTTCCCATCACTTCCTTTGAAAAAGGCTGCTGGTGTTGGAAGAAAGTTCCGTCAATTCCATACAGACAGTTCTTCGATCAAAACAGCAACAGCAACAGCTCTGATGACAGTAAGCACTTGGAGCTCCTCATAACCTTTTCTCTTGTAGCTCAGTCCAAATATACTTTGGAAAAGGTTCCATCCTCGTGTGTGGAGCTGATGGTTCAAAAGCAAACAGCAGAAAGGGAAATCGGACAAAACATCTTCAACTTTATTCATTGTGGCTCGTGTGAACCAAATGTGACAGTAGAATCCGCTTTTGGAAGAGTTTACCACGTTCACCAACGAGTTTTAGCAGGTATCAGGTACTTTAGTTCTCGACCCGTCCTCGAAGCTTGACACAATCCTCTGCTCTTTCAGGAAGAAGTCCCGTGTTCCACGCGATGTTTGGAACTTCAATGATTGAAAAGACCACGGGCCACGTAAAATTAGAGGATATTTCCTCAGAAGCATTGGAACTCCTGTTGCGGCATATTTACACGGGACAGGCAGAGAAGGAGTGGTTGGAATGCCCGAAGATCGCGACAGAGATGGTCTATTCAGCAGAGAAATACTGGCTGACGTCCCTAACTGCATTCTGCGATAAGAACCTCATCCAAGCTGCCAACAGGAAGAACTGTCTTCGCCTCTTGGAACTTGCCAGTCTCCATGATCTAAACTATGCTTGCGATCAGTTGACCAAGTTCGTCCATGACAAAATGGAAGTCAGTGGGGCTGTCAGTCAGAATGTTATTAGTGATACTCATTCAGAAGATCCTGACGATCGAGATCCTTCTAAATCCATTCGTGATGACACGCCAAATCCTCAAGAAGAGGATAATGACGATGATAAGCCCCTGCTAGGCTTCTCCATTACAGTTGTGCAAGCAAAGTGAATACATTTTTGAGGAGATTGGGTGCTCATATTCCTACCTTGGTACCATGTATTGGCTGTATTTCTCATTCGGGAATAATAATATGAATAAATTCTAGTGACTAGAAACAATAATGGATGAATTTGTTTTGTTGAACACTGGAATTGCATTTTACATTTGCATTGTACATTCCTTCGTATGCATCATTTGCAACAACTTTTACGTACAATATATTAAGTTGCAAAAACTGCAATCTTGTGTTTGCATTTCTGCATGGAAAGGGGCGAATGGAGCTTCTATCATTGTTCGTGGTTTTGAGTAATGAGAAATGAGCACCAAACAAATCCCACTAGCCATTTCGTTGTGAAACAAGACAAAGGCAACTTACGGACTTATCTTGTCTTATTTATATTGTTGTCTTATCTATTTGTGTTTGTGTGGAACGGAGAAACTAGTCAGAAGACTCAAAACTCAATACCTGGAGTAGTATAAGCACGAAGGATCGGCGGATCGGTTTACAATCAATTGCGCAGCATAATTCACATCTTCAAACAGTTAAAATCGGTAACTTTCAAAAAATATAGTACTACCGTTGATAGATAATAATTGTTTGTTTGATTGCATTGTAGATCACGTTCACGATGGATTCGGATGAAGTAGAAAATGAGAATATGCATCGACAAGCGGTTCGGAGGAAATATGAGGAAGCCTTCCAAAACGGCCGATTACCGGAGGACCAGGATGAAGCTGACGACTCCCTGGAAGAACACATCATCCCTCAAGCAACAGTGTGTGATGTCACTGCAGTTATTTCAGAAATTTCAGATAGTTTGTCAATGATAAATGGGGAGGAGGTGCAGCAGGACGCAGAGTAAGTGAAACAAAGTGATAAATCATTTTCTGGAAGCTTATAATAATTTCATCTGCTTGTGATTTGTGGTTAAAGGGCACTGCCGCAAGTAATTCCTTGTGGAGTTATCACTTGTTACCAAACTTTTACAACGCTGAAGGAGTATTCGAGCCACTACAATCGACGACATATGCACGTGTGTGCCGTTTGTAAGAAGTCTCTTCCAACTTCGCATATCTTGGAACTTCACGTGTTGGAACTCCACGACACGTACTTCTCCATGATTGCGCAAAAGAAACCGATGGTGAGTTGGGATTTTCCAACAGTATTAATTTGTGTGAATATAAATTGTAAAATCTAATTCTAATTGAGTTTTTAT
Source organism: Isotomurus maculatus (assembly GCA_034696585.1). Taxonomy (NCBI): domain Eukaryota; kingdom Metazoa; phylum Arthropoda; class Collembola; order Entomobryomorpha; family Isotomidae; genus Isotomurus; species Isotomurus maculatus. The sequence continues at coordinate 13,645 of JAQGAC010000995.1, forward strand.
TTCCTTGCAGTATGCATGTCTTCTAGAAACGTGCAAGGAGAAGTTCCAAGACGTTCAAATAAGAAAAACCCACTGCCTTGAGGTTCACAAGTTTCCAGAGAAGTTTCAGTACTGGGAATTTCTCCATCCAGAGAAAAAGTCAGGCAAAGCTAACTGTAAATCTAAGCGGAAGGGAGAACACTCAAAGAAAGTAGAACATGTAAAGCAGTCGACATCCCCGTCCCATAGCATATCAGCTAACAGTTCTCAAGAAATTCCAAGCGACTCGCCGAAAATGTCCTCCAATTCCAATGAAGTTGTAATGGCAGATGAAGCTGAATCAAACACAGCAGGAAAAGAAAACTCATCTGTGACTGTGAAGGACAACCTATTTATTCCGAGCTCAGTACGTGTGAAGCATTTAAGCTTTGGTCGTTCCGCTCCAAGAGTTTTTAAAAGTAATTACTCTTTCGGCCTACCCAAGAACCCGTGTGCTAATGGTAACAACTCAAATAGTAGTGTCTCTCCTACTGAAGACAACATGGATCTGACGGACGTTCAGAAAGCTCTTCTCTTGTAAAATAGCTGAGAATGTCAACTAGTTGGAAGTTTGTATTATCACAAATAGTACGCTTACACAACTTACTAATCACGCCTTCATCCTTCACTTCATGTCTTAGCTTATATTTAATCATCTATGTCCTAAACCTTGGTACATTTTAATTAATTATTAATTTACCTGCCACTGTTCGCCTGCCATTCTTTTATTATCACTAGTGGAAAAATCTTGTGATCCTAAAATAACTAAAGTAGAAATAGTTTACCATTAGATTATTAGTTGGGTAAATAAATCAATAACCTAACAGAACTTCTTGATTTCTTCCAACTAACTTGCATACATACTATTGGAGAGATGAGTCACCGTCACCTTCCATTGTCTCAATCGGTAATACGCATTGAGCATGCGAGCTCCCAGCACTGTAAACTACTCATTTCTTACACGAGGAACTTTCAACTTTACAAGGAAATGATTTTCACATAGTCGACTCACACCTTATTCAACTCCGAGCTCTAATCTGCTGCTGAACATTCTTACATTTCATCCTTCTCAGTATTTCAAAAAAGAAAAGATCTTTTAAGCGTTCCCCATCTACGCTCTGTGATTTGCGACCTATCGCTAATATTTTAACGGTGAGGGATTTTAGAAGAATAAATTGCTTACTGTTTGTAGGTTTGCCAGTTGTGAACTAATTTTCTAATTTAATTCCAGCAGCAGCTTCCGTAGGATGAATCTTCCAGCAGCATTTTTCCTCCTAGCGTCAGCGATAATATGGAACTTTGGATTGACTCAAGGTCAAGTGGAGTCCAGCTTTTCAGAAGGAGACAGCACGTCAACAACAACGTCAAGTAGCGGAGGAGGAGGATGGCATCGAGTTGAAGGGAGAGTCGTTGCTCCCGCAGATAAGAAGGGAACTGAGTGGGTTATCGCAACTCAGATTCTTGTCGACGGTGGTGACCACATCGGTCTCCTCAGGGAAGACGGCACTTTTGTCATCGAAGGACTAGCTCCAGGCTCCCACGTAATAGAAGTAGTCCATCCGCAGTATCAGTATGAAAGTGCTCGTGTGGATATTACGTCTAAAGGCAAACTGCGAGCAAGGAAAGTCAATAACATACAGCCAGCTCAGGTAACCTTTATTTACTAATTACAATCACATTGTAAAATTGACTAAAAATGACTGACTATTAAGTTGATATTCAATGTGTTTAATATCTTTATAGGTGACGCATTTGCCTTATCCTCTGAAGCTGAGCGCACTGGGTCCGTATAAATACTTCATTCCGAGGGAAGAGTGGAGAATCACGGATGTCTTGTTGAGTCCCATGGTGCTTATGATGGTCCTTCCTCTTGTTCTTATTCTTATTCTACCAAAGATGATGTCCGATCCTGAGACGAGGAAGGAAATGGAGCAAATGCAAATGCCTAAGTATGAAATGCCTGAGATGTCTGAAATGCTCACGTCTTTCTTTGGAGGAGGTAGTGAAGAGAAAAAGGGGGGACAGCGATCTATCAAGTCCAAGAAAAACAACTGAAAGTTTTATCAACCTAATTATCAAGAATTTTTGCATCACGTCCTTTAAACCTACTCATTCGAAACAAAAGTCATGTCTACAGTGAAAGTATTGTGATTGAAGTTCTCTTCGCATTTCTGTTTTCTCCTTAGTATCGTCCCTTTTGTACGCAAGTTTTAAGTTTACACGAAGCTTAAGTAAGGATAAATGGGAGAACAATAAATATACAAGTTGTTAACAGTGGAGAACTATACCAACTTGGGGAAGACTTTATTCGGTTTATTCACGTAAGAAAACATCGATTGTCATTATATTGTGCAAATGTCTATCCGATTCGAGACTGCAGTCACACGATTAAGAACGATTATGCATAACAACATTATCAGTTATATCACTCGTACATTCTTCCTTTGCGATTATCCAGTTTCCAAATATTCATACATGGATACACTCACACTAAATTGCATAACTATATAATGTCACATGACAGTTTGAATACTGATATTTCTGTTTATGTTCCAGTCAACGTTGCAAAGAATCACAACACAAAATAATATTTCAAAAGCCTCTAATAACTATTTACGAATCATGCTACTAACCATTCAAGCTGCCTTGTGATCACTGTCTGTGGTGAAGTGGTTGACATGATACAGAGCGATGCAGCTTATACATTTCTTGTGTTAGTAGGGTTTTTAAGTATTAAACAGATCTCAAAATGGCATTTTAATATTTTCAACAATGTGTCAAAGGCACAACCTTATTGTTCATTATATCATGGAACACATGCACGAAACACGTGTAATTCAATCACCATAATCTCACTAACTTTACAGCTCACTGTTGCTGTTAAACATTATGATATGTATTCTATTGTTGGGCACGATATTGGCTTTAACGTCATTCTTCCTCGCCATTGAATATAATTATTTATAAGTTTGTGTATAGTTTGTGACGCTTGGTGTTGAGAAATTCAGATCAGTTTAGATATTGTTCAGATTA